>MNCI01016273.1:2043543-2077178 GCA_015680685.1 Gnetum montanum | reverse complement strand
CCACAACACCTAGCATCATTCTTCCATTCACACGAGGGGAGTTGAAATTTTTCTCTACGACTTGTAATTGAGTGACCCTTACTTTTTTACTCATATCTCGCTCGCTGGTACTCCAATCCTAATTCAGTTCGAACCTGCTTGAACTCGGAGTGTTCAGCTTAGTCGTGGGGGAGGGACACTTGCCGAAAAGTGCCTAAATTTTTTGAAATTTATCATTGCCCAAAGGACATCATTTAAGGTAATTAACTCTAACACTTAGAATAATTGTGCCTAAAAAGCATTTAACCCTTAGGTATACCAGGAAACTAAAATGGAAACCACCTAAGTCATAGGACTCATTATTACAAACTTTCGGGCACTATCACATGTGATAACATAAGATCATTAATAGAGGCAAGCAGTAAGGTATAACTTAAGATAAAAAAAAACCTTACTGACGCTTGGCCCATGTGATTTTAGATGGCCCTGAAACATGGACAATAGGAAGGTCCTACCCAAGGTGGAAGTAAACGATCTCGAAGAGGTGGACAACAAAGACCTACCGGACAACATGCAGAATATGAGGAGTAATCATTCAGCATCCATTAGAATGAACCTCCTACCGGATGGTTTGGGAAAGCATAAGGAGGAGCTTCTACAACATCTAAACCGGGACAACAACTCACATTGCCCCAGGATTGCGTACAAGCCATCCATGAAAAGTCCACATTTGCTGCGGTGATTGTGGAATTGAACTTCGAGTCATTCGTAGAGTTCACTCCTGAGGCCATTAGGGATCATCTCCAAGGATCCCCATTATGGCCTATCATCTTTGAAAGTAGTGCTTAATATCTAGGAGAGACGTACCAATTTTGGCACAATAAGGAGCAAGGCACCACTGTTAGCATTTGTGGTGTGACAGTTGAGTTCTCTGCACAAGCCATTTTGGAAGTGTTAAACCTTCCAAATATAGGGCCCAATGTTGCTCGGTTATCCATCCATTCAGACCCCGATGTGAAAAAGAATTGGTTGGAGAAGGCTTATGGTAGGGATAAAGCATTTGGTGAGTTGACGATGGAAGAGAGGGTTTATTTCAAAATCAGAACATATCACCTCTTCCCCACAAAGGACTTGAAAAGAATATCAACGTATGCAGCTAGAGGATGTGTAGTGTTGATGGGAAAGGTTAACGCTAACCTACCTGATTTATATTTGATAGAAATCCTTACATGGTTTGAAGAATGGAAGATAGGGAAGATGGTGTTGCCTTTCCCTTGTCTTATCAGAAAGCTTTGTCAATGTGCTAGTATCCAAGGGTACACCAATGACATCCTCCGGAAAGCTCAAACTACTTCCTATGCTGAATTATTTAAGGTGCCAGCTCCAAGAAAGAGCATTGGCAAAGAGCTAGGACCAGAGAAAGAAGAAGAACAAATGGTTGGACCTAGTCAACCTCCAACCATGGGTCCCAGCCAACAATAGGAAGCAAGGCCCAGCACAACTCAGGATCAACTACCACCACCGCAAGACTATAGATCATCGATGAGCCATCTTAGGGCCATCGCTGAGACAATCAGTTGGGAAAGTCATGATGATGCAAACCTCTTCCATGTCATCGATGATGTCATACAACCTACGGTTTCATTGGATCGTACAAGGGGGGAAGTATCCATACAAATAGGAGAAGGGGAAAGTAGATGGTCACAACAGATCTCAGGGAACGCGGCATCATTTCAGGTGCAATTAGAAACTAGTGAAGGGGCCACTGTGGTGGTCATGCAACACCAGAATGCCACGGGAGCTATAGACGTGTTACAGAACACATCAAAGAATCCTTCAACATACCTATTGTGCCACCAAAAAATCTCTTAGGAGCACAGGATGCTCAAACTCTGGATGGAACCTCGATGACTCCTGCAGAACATGAGGATGTGCTTGATCGATTACTTCAAATAGGGCAAGTGATGACATCCCTGTTCGACATCTCTTAGGATGTTACAGCAATTCAGTCAGACCTCATTTCCACAAAGGGGAAGTTGGTCTTATTAGAAGTAAGGGTCGATCATGCTGAAGCTGAAGTGCAGAAACTACAAGAGTAGCTCGTGGCCTTACAAGCAGCGCAGTGGGACTCTTTGCAATTTGTTCCTACAGACCAACTAGAAAATTTTAGAATGGAGCAACTAACCAAATTGATCGCAAAGAATAAAAATGTGGCGGATGAAAAGGAGAAGGCTATTTGAGATGTCTCCGCAACACAGGCACAAACTCATGTGCATCATAAGGCACTCAAGGCCTTACAAGAAGAAAACAAGCAACTGGTTGCTGACAACCTCTGGTTGACCACTATAGAAAAGTAAAAGAATGTTCTCGATGAACACTTTCATCAATTATGAGAACAATTCATCCAGGTCAACCGGGACATGAGCCATTTAGCCAGAGAGAATCAAACCCTCTCGATGGAGGAGGTACGCACTATTCATCAAAAGTTAGCGATTGACATAAGCACGTGGCAGAACGAGGCTAAATGACATGAGAAGCTGAAGGAGCATTTCCGCAATTAGGTGGGGATGTATAAAAAATCCTAGAAAAGGAGACATATATGGCCAATGCCCAAATCAACACTATCAGTGCTCAGCACACTAGTTGGTGGGCCATATTAGACACATATGCCTTCACCCATCAAGCGAAAGTGAAGAACCGGGACCTGCAGATTCAAGACTTGACAGAGTACATGGAGTTGGTAAACCTAAGATATGCCAACCTTGCCATGTTAATAGTAGGGCACCTAAGAATAGAGCTCGAGCAGTAGGTAGCTTCCACCCACATCAAATTCAAAGTAGAATTTGTAGAACGCAAGAAGCTGTTGGAGAAATTGGAAGTCACAAATTCTGAACTTGAGGTGGTAAAAGCCAACTACCAGGGGTAGAAAGATGTTGCAACTGACTTTGCTCAATGGCTAATAGACCTTCACGAATACAAGGATAAAGCCAGAGCCTATGAAGAGGAACGATGAGTGTTTGCGGCTTGGTATGTCAAGGCCAACCAAATGTTTCCGCAACTACCTTGTCTGTGGAAAGTGCCGACTTCATCAAATGTTAAAACATTAGCATGGATGGCACAAGACCCTCAAACCAAAGAGGAGAATCTCTAGGTCATACTTCAATGCCATCAAGCCTCAAAGCCTAGAGCACGAGACAAAGGAAAGGCATCGATGGAGGAGCCACCGCCACTAGGAACTACATGAGTTCCAAATTTTTCTAGTATAGCATATTCTATGTGTTGTGTCTTTATTTTGTTTTCTTTCCACATTGCGGCATCATTTCATTTTCCATCTAATACTCCCATACCTATCCACTTTGTAATCACTGTAACTCGAGGATGAGTTTTTATTTAGTTGTGGGGGTATGATGAGACGCATTATTGCATGGGCCGTGATATCACATCTTTTCTTGCGATATCGCATACGCGATATCGCAGCCTACTACTAGTTTTATAAATAAGAGGCAGCTCTCCCTTGTTTCAGAGTATTGGAGTTAGATTGTAACTAGACTCTGGCAGTTTAGTCACTCCATAGTTAGAATATTTTCCTGTGTCTGCCCGTAGTGTGGTGAATGTAATTGTATGGCATCCTTTATTCGAGTGTGATGTACTTGGACATGCACATGACCAACAATAAAGATCGAGATTACCTCATCATTGTAGCATTCACTTAGTTTAATTATTTAATTATTTACTTAATCATTATTTATTGCATTCCTAATTAGTCTCTCTCACCCTTATCTCATGTTAAACCTTGGAATGAGTACGACTTGATTATGAGCATTTAAGTGTGACTACTTGGTAACCCAGTAGCGTACCTAAGATCTGCACTTGCTAATCCCAATGGTAGTCATGCACGAAGTCCAAGATGTGTACGGATAATCAAGGAATGGATGCTCATCGCACGTAGGCTAGATTAGATTTATTTACCCTTTCTCTCCTAGCTTAGTGTAGTTAATATCATCTTCCATTGCCTCAAGAGTAGCATTAGATTAGGAACCATATCATACACCTCACTCTAGACTAAACCATACATGAAAAAGCTAATACTAGTCCAAGTGGGAAGACAACGAACTACGACCTAAGGCTAACTGTCTAGGTCCCATAACTAGTCCGTCTACGGAGTTCGATTGGATCGCGTGTGAAAACGCTCATGATCGTATGGTTGAGTGTAGGGGTATTTCGCCACTCATCAATATTTTCAAGAAAAAATCTTGCAATGAAAGAGAAATAATTAATGGCTTTTACAATATTAATTTCTTTTTGTTTTGGAAGCTCAAGTTGGGAAATTTTTCAACTTCTTTTGTTATTTGTTCATGTTTTTTTATTAATTTTTTCTTGTATCTTTATAAAGAATTTTTTTCTAAGAAACTCTTTAGTAAGAAGTAAAAATCTATGAAGGTGCTCTTGAACACAAACAAGGCCTAATCCTTTTCTACTTTAGAGGGAAGATTTTTCAACATTGGTTGTAATTATGTAAACTTTAAAAGACATCCCAAAAATCATTAAGATTTTTGTTTAGATTCTCTCTTTTATATTTTGATTTGATGTACTCTAATTAGGTTAGGGGAAGTGAGAAATGGGTTAGGGGTTGGACAATTGGGGGTTGCTAGTGGGGGGCTAAGTAGTGGATACTTAGTTGTTGGTTGTTGGTTGTTAGTAGCTATAGTTGCTAAGTCAGTTATGGAAGAGGGCAAGGGAGTATACAAATTACAATATTTCTTCAAAAATCCTAATTTGAAGATAACAAAAACAAAAACAAAAAAAATAAATTGATTGTAAATTATTTAATAGAAATCCTTAATATCTTTGTGTATCATCAAATGGAAAAAGAAAATTTATCATATAATCAACAACTTTTGAATTCTTGAAAATAATTTACAAAAAATACAAAACATTTATGATTCAATTCCCAAAAATCTATTAAATAAAAAATTGCATATCATTGAATGAAAAAAACCTAATTCTAAAATTCCTTAAATTGTAAAATTAAGTTTCTATAGAAATTGACATTATACTTGAATCAAATTCATAAAAAGCACTTGTTTGTAGTATGAGAGAATCGTATCAAATCATAAAGAGTAGGTTTTGATGCATTATAGAATTGCAGAGTTTATAAAAAAATATGTAGATACGATTGTCTTTAACATTGTTGTGTATTCATGGGGTATAGTGAGGAGGGGTTTTTTAGTTTTCTATGTTTATGAGTAAGAAGGTTTGAAGGTTCCCTAAGGAGGTTTTTTTTTTCCTTAATTTTTTTCACCATTGACAAGTTCAAGTTTGTGAACGAAGTTTATATTTGGATATGAGACGCATGTTTGTCATACGTTCAAAGGTGTGGAAGAATTTTTGGAGGAAAAAAGAGTGTTATTTCATTAGAAGCAATTGGGGCATGGGCTATGGGGGATGGTGGTATTGAAGAGGAAGGTTGGGGGGCTGTGGGTAGGGGTGGGGAGTGCAGGGGAGAGGAGGTGGAGGGGGGCTTGGGATTGGATAGCATAGGGTGGGGGGGTGTGCAAGGAGAGAGGGTGTGGGGCAAGGAAGGAAGATGGGATGGGAGAGGTAAAAATTATAGCATATGTTAGGTTAGTACATTATTTTTTGTTTCTTTTATGTATGAAAATTCTCAAAACTTAATACTAGGCGCTATCATAGGGTAGTACATATGAAAATTCCAAATAAATGTACAAATATGATTGTTGTTTATTCTTTTGTGTAAGCTTTTTGTTTTTTTATTTTTTTTATTTTTTTTATTTTTTCACTTTATTTTTATTTTTATTTTGTTATTTTTATTATTCTATTAGGATAGTTTAAAAATTAGAGGGAAAGGGAAGGGAGGTTGAAGGGGAGTAGTGGATAATTAGTTGTTGGTTTTTAGCAACTATGGTGGCTAAGTTAGTTGTGTGGGAGAACGAGCATACAAACTATATTATTTCTTTAATTGTTTTGTCTTGGATTGTTTGGTTCTTAGGTTATTAACATTTAGGGAGGAAGTGGAAGGGGAGGAGGGAGTGGGCGCAATATGCCTTAATATGTGGTTAGAATCCAAGGAACTAGACTTCCTTAAAAGGAAGCTTGGATTTGTAGAAATTACAATATAAATAGTATTAGATGTTTTATCTAAAGTGTTTTTTTTAGTTGCGACACCATTCAAAAGTCAAGAGTAGGTGATGAGAGCAGTTACTCTTATTATTAGAGTGGTTACTCTAGTAGTTATTCTAATTATTAGAGTGGTTACTCTAGTAGTTATTCTAATTATTAGAGCAGTTACTCTAATTATTAGAGTAGTTACTCCCAAGCCTATAAATATAGTGCCCAAGTGCACAATTGAAAGAAGTCTTTTAAGAGTCAAGTAGTGAAACTCTTGAAGTCTATTTGAAAGTTAGAGTATTTTCCAAGTGCTCGTAGTAGGAGGTCGAAGTGTGGACTGATTTTTATTCAAGCATTAATGTACCTAAGCACACCATTGTGTTGGCAATAAAGACAAGATCTTTAATTCATCCTTGTAGCACTTGAGATTTGTTTTATTATCCATTTCTTTTATTTTATTTTCTTATGCATTTATTTTATTTTATGCACTTTACATTTCTGTTATTAGCACAACAATTCATTTTAATCAATTAAGTAAATCGTTAAAACACACAAGCACAACCACTTCAAGCATACGTGTAATGCTTG
Source organism: Gnetum montanum (assembly GCA_015680685.1). NCBI lineage: Eukaryota > Viridiplantae > Streptophyta > Gnetopsida > Gnetales > Gnetaceae > Gnetum > Gnetum montanum. Next base: position 2,070,482 of record MNCI01016273.1, on the reverse strand, counting down.
GTAACCTAGTAACGATTAGCGTTTGGTAATCCCAACAGTGTTGCACTAGTTCAAGATGTGTACGGCAAGTGGGAACAGATGCTAGTGTTAGGATTAGTTAGAACTTAGTTAATGAGTAGTTAAGTTAAATTAGTCACTTAGTTACCTATCTCCTTCCCTACTAGTGCAGGACATAAAAACATAAAAGCTATAAAAATCATATGCCTCAAGTTTACTTAACCATACAATTGTGACATACAGGTAAGCTTGGGAAGACAACGATCAACCAACTCATCCTTGTTCCATAAGGGCACATAAGCACTTAGTCCTTGGAATTCGACCGAATCATGCATAAAATGCTCGTATTCGTATGGTTGAGCGTAGGGGTGCCTCTCCACCCATCATTGGCACTGTTTCCGGGGACTTAGTTGTTTGTGTGTTAACTAGAACATAGGAAATCATCCACATCATTGGAAGAAACCCTTAGGTTTGGTTGAGAAAATAATAAACAAGAATACATTGCACACTAAATAGACAAGTATGTCTCCTTCTTTGTACGAAAGTGCCTCAACACCTAGGTTTGAAACAAGAAATAATCAACCACGTAATACACATGATCTTGATCCACCAATCCCTCAACAAGTTCAAGTGGTATATATTCATCCCGATGAGTATATATCAAACCTCACCTTTATCTTCCATCAAGACAAACAACTGTGTTGGCGATACTTAGAAGGTAACATAGTGTTACCTCCCAATCGTTCAATCCCAAGCATGCTTCTTCATGCTCTCACACAAATTGGCATGCCAAACTTACATGCAGACTATGTTGTGCAAGACCGTGACTCAAGAGAATGCCATCCCATAGAGGCACAAATTCAAAGGAACTTGCAACAGGAGAGACATCATAAGTCTTTGAAGGGTAAGTGGTCCTAGGATGCCCCACATGTCTTAAGTGAAAATGAGGATGGTGAACTTACCTTAGGTAGTTTCCCACACAACAATGTTCCTCCCCTTGACTTTGGCCAAGGGGTTGTGTATCAAAACCTTCATTCCACTATTCATAACCCAGGTTCTGATATCCACGTGCATAAAGGATTCAAAAAATGGGTTTCGAACTCCTGATAAAGGTGAACATTCTGATTGTAATTGCAATTGAGGCCATGACCTCTGAAGAGAAGGTAGTAGACACCATCATGGTAATGGTTCTCCTTCTTCTTCACCTTCATCATCTCCTTCACCCTCTCCTTCAGTATCTGGATGTAATTATAAAGAAAAAGACCATGGGGATAAAGGTAGGCAAAGTGGAAGTTATAAGCGAAACAACCAAGAAAGCGTATGAGGGCACTCTAGAGAGTCACAACATAGAAGAAGGAAGAGTAGGGAACAACGTAGGCATCATAGACACCATGGACGAGACAATCATGATGAACTCCTACACTATTCGAAGTATGTTAGACATAACTGAGGCTGTTAGAATTCCAACAAGGAACCAGAAAGATAATAGGATCAAGAGATTAGATATGAACAATATCCCACAATTTGAAGGGGGATACAATGTTGATCCTCAGAATCACTTACAAGCATTTCATGATGCGTGTGCATTGCAAAACATAGAGAATGAATGGCAAAAACTTAAGTTGTTCCCATGGACACTAGTTAAAGAAGCAAAAAGCTGGTACCAGTCCTTAGAACTGGAATCCATTCATAGGTGGAGTACCATGTTAGAATTCTTTAATGATAAGTACCAAACGTACTCTCGAGTGTCCAACCTGCGAAAGAAAATCCAAGGCTGGAAACAAGGAGGACATGAACCATTGGATGCTACCATGGACCAATACTATGCACTATTACATCATTTTCCTGGCCATGATTATTTGCAAAGGCAACAATTGCGCCATCTCATAGATGGGCTTAGGCATGAAACGAGAAGAACCCTTGGGACTTATGCCCAAGGAAGACTATCCGAGCTTAGGTCCCATCAAATTCAAAGACTATTAGAGGAAGTTGCTAATGAAGAAGGTGAGCTATGGAAGAGAGAAAATATGGAAGAGTATAAATGAGATCCTTTCCTCTGGAAGAGGGGAGTAAGATTTTGTGAGGATGAAGAAGAGTCACCACTCGAAAAGATGATGAATAGGAAAACTTTGCCTATCCAAAATATGACATTAGAAGTTTTGGCCAAGGTAGACCAAATGTGGGACTCTCTAGAAAATAGATTTCAAATTGTTCTTAAAATAGTAGAGGAGTCTAGAGAGCAAGGTAGTGAAAATGAAAAAAGAGAGAAGTTGAACATGCACATAGCAAGGGTAAGGGAAAACTTACCATCATTGAAGAGGTTGTGGATTCAGAGACAGAAAATGATAATGGATGTGAGATATGTCAATATGACCATCCTAAGGGATGTTGCCTTATAATCTCACATCTACAAGAGTTTGGGGTGTATGCTCTCAACCCACGATTCAACAAATAGCAAACACCCAAAAGGTTACCTTATACTCAAGGTAACCCAAGGTAGTTCCACCAACCCTTAATATATTATCCTAGTGGAACTCCACTACAAACAATTGAGCAATATCAACAATGGTAGAATCCATAATCATGGGGAATGCCACCACCAAGGCAATAGTATCCTTACTAGCAACCTGACCCATATGGATATTACGTGCAATAGCTAGTTTATCCATGTGACTCTACTAGTCATGTTACTCCTCAACCTCACTACCAAGCTCATGAGTATTATGGGACTCTCTTCTAGGAGTGATATTCCACAAGCATATCATCCTTCTCATTCAACTGCATCTCTTACACCAATAGCTCCACTACCACCTACTCCAGCGATGCAAGGTGAAATCCCTCCCTAGCCGCAGCAACGTAATGCCACGAGGGCTATTAACTCTCAACTTACTATTGGTTCCAACAACCACATGAAGAAAAGACCTTTCTTTAGAACCAATAGTCCAACCAAGACCTTACAACCACAAGTAGTTGATTTCTTAGATGCCTCAATATTAATCAAAACTTCGGATCCCCCTTCAACCCAATCACTATACTCAACGAATATGGTCATGCTAACACATGTCGTCACCGATTGGATCAAAGCTAGCCACCTTCCCAGGAAATTATCTGATCCTGGAAGTCCTCTGATATAGTTACAAATTGCTAGAAATGCACTATGCAAGGCTCTTTTGGATTCAAGTTTTGATGTCAACTTGATTTCTCAAGAAATGTACAAGGCTTGGAACTTGCCTCCATTGAAAAAGAGCTACGTCTGTCTAGAGTTGATCAACCAGTCCATCACTGTCCCATTGGAACTGGTGGAAGACATTGTTACCACTATTTATGGATGGTCATACCTAGCTGACTTTTTAGTGATTCAGGTAAACAATGGTAAGGGGGACTTCCCAATCATAATGGGAAGAGCATGGCTAAGCACCATTGACACACGCCTAGGAATCTGTGATCTTTCCCTAGAAATATCAAAGAAAAATACATTTGGAAATATCGGGAAGAAGAAAGTTTTATGCATCACCTATAGTGACATAGGGTGTAATTGCATGTAGAGGTGATGGTTTGTACAAAGTTTAGCATTGCCTGCATGCAATCAGTGTGCACAAGTGATTAACATACAAAGATGCCTATATGTAGCAGCCACACAATAGGAAGTCACCTAGTGGCTGATAGCTGATCAAGAAAGTAATTCACTCATATGCATGGAAGTAACTGAGGATTTGACTTGTGCTTACATTGATAGCATAGACGCATTAGAGTAAGTCCACCACCAACTTCCAAGTCTTAACCTTGAAAATATCAACTAGGGGAAGCTGGAAATCCCTGAGAAATTTAAGCAGAAGCCCGTCAAGCTGAAACCATTGCCCACCAGTATGGAATACACGTTCCTTAAAAATGAAAAACTGATAATTATCAATGCTAAGTTTGCTCCTCAAAAAAAAGAAGAATTGCTAAAGGTAATAAATAAATGGTCAGAATCCTTCGCTTGGCCATATGCCAAATTAATTGGAATAGATCCTAGGATATGCCAACATAGAATTTACACTGACCCCTCCATGAAGCCTCGAAGATAACCACATAGGCGATTGAACCCTAAGCTGAAGTAAGTAGTTAAGGAAGAAATCAAATAACTTCTCAAGGCTGGTTTCATATACCCCATTGCTGATAGCGAATGGGTTAGCCCCTTAGTTATTGTGCCTAAAAAGGGAGGCAAATGGAGGGTGTGCATAGATTTCAGGCTACTAAATATGGCAACATTCAAAGATCACTTTCCATTACCATTTTTCGACCAAGTCTTAGACACCATAGCAGGGCATCGCTATTACAGTTCTTTGAATGGATATAGTAGATATAACCAAATACAAATAGCCCTAGAAGACCAAGCTAAGACTATGTTTGTCAGTCCTTGGGGAACATTCACATACAAACAGATGTTGTTTGGCTTGTGCAATGCCCCTACAACATTTCAACAACTAGTTCTAAGCATATTCCAATAGTAGATAGGGAATGGCGTGGAGGTCTTTATGGACAAATTCTCCACTTATGGAGCAAAATTTGATCAAGCCTTGGATCAGTTGGAGCAATTGTTAAAAAGATATGTAGAAACCAATTTGAAGCTCAATTGGTAGAAAAGCCATTTGATGGTCCAAGAAGGTGTAGTACTAGGGCACAAAATCTCACACACATAGAGGTAGACCTCGAGAAAATCAAAATTATCTAAAGAATTACCCATCAACCGGAAACTATCAAAGATATTTGATCATTCCTTGGACATATTGGCTACTATAAGATATTTATAAGAACTTTTCAAATGTTGCCAAATCATTGGTAGAATTAACAAAAAAGGACGTACCTTTCGAGTGGATCAAGGAATGTGAATTAGCTTTCCTAACTTTGAAATAGAAGCTAGTAGAAACACCTATCCTATAAGCTCCTAGCTAGTCCAAACCATTCCATATCATGACTAACATGTCCAACTCTACTTTAGGAGTCATACTTACATAGTTAGATGACCAAAAGCATCCTTATTACATCCACTATGCAAGTAGAAGTATCATTGGTGCAAAACTTAACTACACTATCACAGAGAAAGAATTAATGGTTGTAGTGTTTGCACTAGAAAATTTTAGACACTATGTATTGGGATATAAAGTATATATACATACAAATCATAGTGCAATTTGATTCCTCATGAATAAGCCAATGGTAAGCCCTCGTATCATACCATGGCTTGTAATCTTACAAGAGTTTGATTTAACGATGATCAATCATAAGGGCACCGAGAATGTAGCTGTTGATCATTTATCTCGATTGCTATGGAATAACAAAGAGGATGAGTATCCAATTTATGATCATTTCCTTGATGAATTCCTCTTTGATGATGTAGTGAATAATCAATCACCCATGGAGACAAACTAGTACAATAGCATTCTTACCTATCTCCTCACCCAACAAACACCACAAGAGTTAAACATAAAGAAGAAATAATAGTTTCTTCACCAAGCCAAGTACTTTATGGAGATCAATGTGCAACTTTACAAAGTGTGTCCCAATGGCTTGGTTCGATGGTGTGTTCCCGATATAGATCAATGACGAGTTCTCTAAGACACTCATGAGGGTCCTTTTGGGGATCATTTTGTTGGGAGATGAATGGCCATCAAGATCCTGCTTGCAAGATATTATTAACCTAAATTATTTCAGGTTGCCTATCATTTCGTCCAATCTTGTGAGCACTATCAATCTGATGGGGGAATGACTACTAGAATGGAGGGTCTACATCAATGAATTCAACCGTTAGAACCCTTCGACATTTGGGGAATTGATTTTATGATTTCGATTACACCAATGTCCAATGGAAAATCTTATATTATTGTTGCCATTGATTACCTAACAAAATGGGTTGAAGAAGCTACTGTTAAAGATTGTACATCATCTACAGCTGCACGATTTGTTCAACAACAAATCATAAACAGGTTTGGTATGCCATGTGCACTTATTTCAGACAATGGTACACACTTCACAAGTGCAAATTTTTGAAAATTAATGCAACACTTAGAGGCTAAGAATAAATTGACTACACCATACCACCCCCAAGTGAACGGTCAAGCAAAATTCATCAACAAGGAGATTACAAAGATATTGACAAGAACCATTAACAAGTTTAGGTGAGACTAGAGCACTAAACTGAACGATACTCTTTGGGCATATCGCTCCACCTGGAAACTCCCTACAGGCTACTCTCCCTATGAGTTAGTGTATGGTAAATTACCAATGCTTCCCATTCAAACTGAGCTTCATACACTATCCATGGCATGTGACCTCAACCTTGACCTTGATCTAGCATAGAAACAATGGTTAGTAACCCTTAACTTGCTAGATGAAAACTGATTAGTTTCCCTATGATCTAATGAATTACACAAGGCCTTCAATAAACAATGTCATGACCTAATAATTAGGAAAGTTAAATATCAGCTATGAGATAAGGTTCTCTACTAGAATCCCACACATGTGCCATAATGTACTAAATTTCAAACATTATGGGAAGGACCTTATATTATTTATGCAACTTTTCCTTTAGGGGCCATGATAATATACAAACTTGAGAGCCCAGATAAGAAAATTTTGGTCAACGTGCAACAAACCAAACCTTTCCAGAAGCTTAGGACAGCTAGTACACATGCTACCTCTTTTGATGGACAACCCTGCAAACTATTTTGAATCTCCTCCTTCTAACTTAGTCATGGGGAAGATGGCCACCTATGCTAACTGTTCTAGGCCCTTAGTTCTTTTTGAATTTTTGTTTTACACATTTTTTTTGTTTTACAAATTCTTTCAACTTTTCTTTCTTTTGTTTTACACCATCGTTCATATTTTTACTATTTCTTTGTTTGCTTGATTTACTTTTATTCTTCATCTAATAAGTGCTCATAATGGTGGATTGAATTATATCATATTGATTGCTAATGTTTGCTTTTTACCTTTGAATTATGATGTTGATATTAAGGTATGGTTCTTTTGGTAAAATAGGTAATGAGTCCATGCCATCCACTCATCCATACAACTCTAAGGTCTCCTTTAGCTTGGGACTATATAGTCCCCTTTTTCTAAGTAAACTTGTTAATGAATTGGTGGTTGGGTATTTTTCAAACTAAGGAAAGACTCAAATAATGAAAAGGGTGTGACTTCCAGGGGATTAGATGCATTTGTGCTAGCCATTCTCTTGGGTGCTTGGATGCTTGTTTCTTGGGTTTTCCACCATTCTGACATTGTTCAAAAATCAGGAAGTTAAGTGAATAAAAATAAGTCTTTGCATGGTGTGGTTCTCATGCATAAACTTCAAGAGAGAGAGAGAGAGAGAGAGAGAGAGAAAAGAGAAAAATGTAAGAATTCAAAGCACACCCCTTAGACATGATAAAGTAATATGGGCTACAAGCATTGGTTATGGCACTGGAAAGATATTTTACCCATGCCTGAAGGTTCCCTTTAACTAGGACATTTCTTGCTTCCTGTTTCTCCATCTCACTCTCCTTGGGATGGTGGTCACTCTTTGTGGAAGCATTCTTATTGCCTCAAGAGGATGGATTGGCCAAGTGTATTGATGCAAGGTCACTAAATGTGGTTGGTTTGAGTCTAGATTTGGGATGAGTTCTACTCAGTTATCTTAACCGTGAAATTCACAAGGGGCTTTACACAACCTTATTCTTAGGATTCCATTCCATTCTCTCCTCTCCATATTTCTTCCCATTTTCACCTCAATTCCGATTTTATCATTAGTCCATTCTGGGTTGATGCATTATTTTTCTTTGGTGAATTCATATAGGTAAGTTTTAACTCTTGCTTCCAAATGACATTCCTAGAGCCTACAGACTCTTTGGTTTGTGGGTTTGTCAAGGTGTAAAAGGCATGAACCTACTTTGGGAAGGACCCACTGGCATTCCTTTTTTGTGCAATCGTTAAGTTCTTTTCCTTAAAAATTTCCTACAATCAATCATCTCTTGTTTCATTCCCATCCATGACATCTATTTTATTGGCGTTGCCATTGTTATTTTTTCCCATCTTTTTTGTTCCTCATATTTTTCCATCTTATAGCTCCTGGAGGTTTGCTCTTAGTTGTGGGGGCCCTGGCATAAATTTTTCAATTTTCTCCATTTTTGTATTCACCTAACCCCTACACCTTGGGTAGTCACCTGTGATAAATCTCCAAACCAGTTTCTACCATAAGCACAACTCAACCAGTGTGCTCCATATCGAGGCAAGGTATCAACTGCATTGTGCTTTATCTATCCTTACTCATTTGTGACTATGTTGTGTGTGCAGATGGCGATCATACAAACAATGGACTGGGCTTGGAGGAAGCACTCAAGATGGATTGGAACTGGAGCATTTACGAAAGGAGCAAGTCTGGTGGCGTGGCTATGGATAAACAATGGAAGGTGTAATCTTAGCATTGGCGACAACATGCTTCATTTTCTTTCTCTACAAGCTGCCAAATAAAGGCTTGGATGTCATTTATGTATGAGTGTTCATCACAATGGTCATGAACACTAATGTTATAAATATGCTTATTGATCCCTTCATTAGGCATGTTGAGTCTATCATCCCATTCCACCGTCAGTTGTCAGTTAGTCAATAATCCCATACCTTCCTAATATTTTGTAAAGAACTTGTTTCTTTTCTTTTATACTTGAGGATGAGTTTTCATTCATTCGTAGGGGTATGATGAAAGCGGTTACTCTAGCAATTACTCTAATTATTAGAGTAGTTACTCTAGCAGTTACTGTAGTAGTTATTCTAATTATTAGAGTGGTTACTCTAATTATTAGAGTAGTTGCTCCCAAGCCTATAAATACAGTGCCTAGGCACACAATTGAAAGAAGCCTTTTAGGAGTCAAGTAGCAAAACTCTTGTAGTCTATTTGAAAGTTAGAGTATTTTCCAAGTGCCTGTAGTCCTAAAAGGCACTTGATGTACCTAAGCATACCATTGTGGACTAATTTTTATTCAAGCATTGATGTACCTAAGCATACCATTGTGTTGGCAATAAAAACAAGCTCTTTGATTCATCTTTGCAGCACTTGAGATTCGTTTTTTTACCCATTTATTTTATTTTATTTTCTTATGCATTTATTTTATTTTATGTACTTTACATTTCTGTTATTAGCATAACAATTCATTTTAATCAATTAAGTAAATCGTTAAAACACACAAGCACAACCACTTCGAGCATACGTGTAATGCTTGGTAACCCAGTAACGATTAGCGTTTGGTAATCCCAACAGTGTTGCACTGGTTCAGGATGTGTACGGCAAGTGGGAACAAATGCTGGTGTTAGGATTAGTTAGAACTTAGTTAATGAGTAGTTAAGTTAAATTAGTCACTTAGTTACCTCTCTCCTTTTCTACTAGGGCAGGACATAAAAACATAAAAGCTATAAAAATCATATGCCTCAAGCTTAACCATACAATCGTGACATACAAGTAAGCTTGGGAAGACAATAATCAGCCAACCCGTCCTTGTTCCACAAGGGCGCATAAGCACTTAGTCCTTGAAATTCGATTAGATCATGCGTGAAATGTTTGTATTCATATGGTTGAGCATAGGGGTACCTCATCGCTCATTAGTTGGCCAACCACCTTTGGCTTTGTTATAGTGGTAGTAGGTAGTAGGCATAGAAAGTATTTCATTGTTTTTAGTTTCTTTTCATGTATGACATCATTCAAACTTAAGAGTAGGCCTATTGCCTTTGCCCAAACATTGGATATACTTAGGTGTAGACAAGTACAATTGTCATTATCGTAAGTTAAAATATTGTACTTAAAACTATCTAATAATAAGAAACTTCATCTTTACTTGGGCATTATCTCTATTTAAATTACAACTAAATGTAGTTTAATTTTAATTTTAATAAATGTCAAGGTTATGTTGAGGCCAACTTTCACCCACGCTGGGCATGGGGCCTTGTTGAACCAATAAAATTCTAAAATTTAAAATTAAAAAGAAAATAGATTTTAAAGATAAAATTAATAAAAATAAACTTAGGGTTAGGTTTTTCTGCTTCCTCCGGCAACCGCTATAAACAGGGAGGGAAATGCACGTTGGAAAGGTGGGGAGAGGGGCTGTGGGCTTCTCAGGAGAGTTCTGTTGGCTGCTATCTGCGCAGCCCTCTGATCGGCTGCAGCCTGCAGCTTCGTTGTCTGTTCTGTCCGCCACCTGCTGCTGTTTATGTCCGCCACCCGCCGCTGTTCCTTCTTCTTCTGTCCAGCCGCCACCCTGCCGTCGCTGATTTTCGCCACCCGATTCTGCTGCTGTGCCGCCTGATTAACCTGCTGTCCGCTGCCGGTCTGTTCGCTGCTGCCCCTGCAAAAGAGGATTTCTCTGGCAGAGCAGCGGATTTCTGTTCCGTCCGCGCCGCCATCCCGTTCCGCCGCCGTCACGCGCCAGATCTGGTCGCAGCCTCCACATCGCGGCCTCCACGTCCGCTGCACACCGGCCTCCCTTCTCTTTTTACCGCGCTGTTGTTTCTGCTGCGCCTGCGGCTGCTGCTGTCCCTACAGCCTTCTGTTCGCTGCTACTGGTTCCTGTCCGTCGCTGCTTTCCTTCCGCCGCTGCTCCCGTTGACGTCCTCTGTCTGCTGCGCTAACTCTCCGTCCCCGAGCTTGCCGTCACACCTGCCACTACTGTGTGGACACCTCAGCGTTGCCTACCACTCGCGCTGCTGCACGCGTCCTCTACCATCGCTGTTTACTTCCTGCAGCCGCTGGTTTCGCTATCGCCGCGACCTCTCTCGTTTCCCGCCGCCGCCTGCAGTGCCTTCTGTTCTGTCCGGCCCTCCCGCTGCGTCGTCCCTTCAGNTTGTTTTTATCCGCCTGCCGCTGCTGCTCTCCCTGCAGCCTTCTGTTCGCTGCTGTCCCTGCAGCCTTCTGTTCGCTGCTGCTGGTTCCTGTCCGTCGCCACTTTCTTTCCGCCGCTGCTCCCGTTGACGTCCTCTGTCTACCGCGCTGCGCTGCTGTTTCTCCTGCACCGCGCTGCTGAAAAAGTTCATCCAAGAAGGTGTACGCGCACCTTGCTCAGGCGTACAATCCTTTGCGGATCCAGCCTCTACATCACCGGCGGAAAAGAGTCTATGAAATTCGACTAAGTTTCCAAATTAAACTGGAGTATTTAAATATTAAATTAAATCTAAACTTTTATCTTGATATTTTGGTTAAAATATTGTTATTATTGTTTGTTACATTGCCCTTTCCAGCTGAGACTATTCCCGGGTTTCCGTACCCATACGGGAGGCGCCCTAGGCGATAGTCTCCTAAAACGAGTTTTCACAGGTGTCCGCATGACCAAAATTTATGCATCAACAGGTTAGAGAAAGGAATAATTTTCTTAGGATAACAAGGATGTTAAATTTTGATTTCAAAGCATCATCTTTCTATGATATTTTCCGATTCATAATTTGTCCAGTTATAACATAATTTGCCACTGACAGAAACTGTAGAAAGTTAGGTGATGAAGGTTACCTTAGTGAAGTTACTCATGACATGGGGTTTGCATTCCGTCCATAAACAGCTGAAAAACATGGCAGTAACGATAGTCTTGGTTCTGAGGAAGAACGCAAAAACTTCAGCAAATGATTAGTCAAAGTTCAGCTACCTCACTTTTTTGTCTAGCTCACTTTTTTGAACAACTCTGTAAAAGTTTATAGATTCAAGAATGGTCAGCTTTAATCAGCTTTAATTACGGCACGAAGTCCTCCTCTGGCACTGGCCCCATCATTGGGGTTGGTTTACCAAACACATTGCAAAAAATAAACAAACAAACAAAAGCTTTGAATTGAAGGCATTAAATGGAAAAGATACAATCCAGTGCTACTTTTTTAGAGGCGCCAGCTTTGACCATTCGCTTCTGTTCTATCACATGTTCGACCCTCGCAGTCGATTGCCGACCAACTTCCTGACAATTACGTACCAGTTTTGGTAGGGACAAGGACAGGCATCATCAACACCATCTAACTATTCTGACATTTTTGGCTTTTGTTTTCTTGAATCTTTCATTTTCTCAATGAAGAACGTACCATTATGCATGTTTTTATGGAAGGGTCTTGAGAGTTTGAATAGCCAACAATTGAATTCACCGTAAGTTTGGTGGATTATTATAGAGTGAAACTTCTATACTACTAAAAAAGAGGGAGTAGTTAGAATTAGAACTTTGAAAAAGAGGGAGTAGTTAGAATTAAAAGTTTGAGGGTTAAGGGTAAAGGTGATAGTATGGTCCAAACTAAATTTTATGGTTTAACATTGTTCATCAGAATTTTGACTATATGTTCATCAAGTGACGTAGCCAACATAAAACTTAAGCAAATGATAAGAGTATTAAAGAAGAATAAGAAAAAGAAACTTATTTTGGAAAAGCAATAGGCTTAGTAGTTTAGTTCTACTTTGATTGAAATGTGTGAAACGTGAAGGTATGTTAGAACTAGCATTTTTGAAAATGGGTGGGCCATATAGCCAATTTGAAACTTTAGTAAAATACAAGTATAACTTAAGAATGCCTCAATAATAGTTTCAACTTGAAAACTATTATAGACAAAGTAGCAAGATTATCTATTGATAACATATTTGAAGATTTTGTTATTGTTGATGATGAGGTGTTAGCCTTGTGGCAAGACACTTAATTTAATAACTCCAAATTGAGGGTTCAATTTAGGAGGTAATAGTGAGCTATAAAGTTCTAATTTGACTATATCACTTGAAGGTAAATATAGTTGAAAAAATATTTTAGGTTCTAACACCCCCCAAAAAAGAGGAGGAAATAGCTAGTGATTGGTGGCTTAAGTAGTTAGCTCATTGTCTTATCAAATAAGAGGTTGTTAGTTTGAGTCACACTTGAGGCATTGTTATATTTCTTTATAACTCTTCTAAAGCATAATGATGGCTATATATCTTGGCTATTTCCTAAATTTTCTATCTTATATTATACATACATTTGTAATATTCAACCCTGTGATTTGATTTTTCAAAAAATAATATCATTTTCTAAGTCAAATTATCGATATATATTATAGATATATAGTGAAACTAGTATGTACCCAAGGTGTACATATAGCTAACATAATATTTTGATATAACTTACATAGAACATAATGGTGCCTTAAGTGTAACTCAAGCTCATAATCTTTTGCCTACTGAACGCTTGTCATGTAAGGAGTGTCCTAAATAACTTTTGATTTTCAAACCATAGTAAATTTGCATCAATTTATTAATAAAAATCAAAAACAAGAAATGTAAGGACATTGATTATATCGAATGCATCAAGGAAGTAAATGAACAAATTTTTATAAAAGGACATTAAAATTTTGGATATGTGAAAAATGTAAGGACATTGAATTTTCAAGAATTATTAAATGAAAATTTCCTAAGGGAAGAGATCCAAGAAGAAGAACCAAATTTTGGTTTGGTTAATGAACTTTCTATCTCTGAGGTGAAGAAAACTTTATCAAAGATGAAAAATGGAAAAGTTGTTGGACCATATAACATTCCTATATAAGCTTGCAAAGCATTAGAAGATACAAGACTTTCTTGGCTAACACAATTATTTAATAAAATTTTGAAGGTTGGAGAAATGTTTAATAATTTGGAAAAAGAAAAAAGCCTTGTTATTCTCATTTACAAAAATAAAGGAGACGTACAAAATTATGTAAACTATAAAGGAATCAAGTTAATGAAGTACACTATTAAGATTTGGGAGAGAGTCATAGAGTAGTGTCTTAAACTTGAATCAATAGTATCAAAAAGATCAATATGGATTTATATCAATGAGATCTACTATAAAGACACTGTTCTTGATATGACAATTGATGGAGAAATTCAAAAAAACATAGAAAAAATCTACATATGATCTTCATTGACTTGGAAAAAACATATGACAAAGTGCCTACAGATATTATTTGGTGGGCCTTGAAGGAATAAAACATCCTTGATAACTATATTAAAGTGATTCAAGACAAGTATGAATGAGTTATCACTAAAATTAGAATAGCTTGTGGAATAACACCTAATTTTTCAGTCATAATAGGTATAAAACAAGGGTATGTAATTTACCTGTACATATTTATCATTATTATTGATGAATTAACGAAATAAATACAAAATGAAATCCCATGGTATATGCTATTTGTAGATGATATTGTGTTAGTAGATACAGCTCAAAAAAATATTGCTTCTAAAATGAAAAATTAGAAACATGCTCTAGAATCAAAATGCTTAAAAATTTAAAAAATTAAGATACAATATATTGAATATAATTTTAATAACAACATAAATAGTGGTGAAATAGAAGTGACATTTCAAGGAAAAATATTCCTTCCCTACAAACAATAATGCTACCTAAGATCAATGGTTCAATCAAATGGTGACATTGATAAAGATATAAAAAAATAGAATTAAGGTATGATAGTAAAATGGAGATAGGCTAGTGATGTTCTATGCAATAAAAAATATCAATAAAATTAAAGAAAAAATTTATATTCTAGCCTATAATATATTCTATATTATTTTTGCATAGAATTGGAGGTTTGTGTTTTTTTCTAGCGGCATCTATTTTATTAAAAGTTTGATTTGATTTTGTTAGATTGTTACATTCTTAAGTTGTATGTTAATTTGTTAGGATTGTAAGGGGTTGTAGGTGATTATATTTTGTTACTTTTCTTCAAAAGATTGTAAAATGTTATGTTGATTTCAAAGCACTAAATTTAAACCCATAACTTAGCATTATCTATTGAAATTAAATGTGGTGTATATTTCCATATCAAGGCTCTTGCTACTAAAGTAACAACTCATTAATTAATGAAGATAAAAATGATGCCAACTTCATTTTAAAATTTCTTTAAAAATGTAATTCCATTGATAGATAACCTTCCTGCCGTCAAAATAAGAGTTAAACAGCAAGAAACAATATTCACAAAACGTGACCGTAACCGTGACACCACTCCATTGTCAAACAAAGTAGAGTCATGCCCACGAATTATTATCTACCGTAGTCTGTGTGTACGTCTGTTGTCCGCTTCTCCATTCAACGAATACAACCAACCATGCCCTCATTGAAAAAAAAAAATTTATTAGCTTATCCCGGCCGATCACTTCTTTGGCTCGGCATATCAAAGTGTAATACAGTAATAGAAACAAATAATGGGCAGTAATAGAAACAAATAATGGGCTTATTTTATTGTCTTTTTGACTCTTTACCATGAGATCTGCTACAGAAGAGTACAACAGACTACGCAATAAGCCAATACCAAATAGGTAACTACGTTATTGTTAGACTGGGACCTAGTTGTAGATGCTCCAATTATTCATGCGGGAGCTATAAGATTTGAGAACCCTGGGTTTGATAATACTAGAGATGGCGTGAGATTCCCATGGAACACCTCGGGGAGGCTTATACTGAGAAATGCAGCTGCCTTTGAGCAGTCTCTCTTCCAGAAGCATCCTGAAAGTTCCACTTTTGACAATGCACAGTTGAAGGGCACCAATTTTGCCGGATTTTCTGCCCTTTTTGTAAGCATGACTGAAGGAGCCATCCATGAGAGTGCAGCATTCCTGCAGAGCAGCCATTTCTTTTACTTTTTGTTCTTCCTCCTCTGCCTCTGTCTGCTGCTTCTGTTTATTCTGCAGATCCAGAAGATCCAGAAATTCCAGAAATATGACATAGCACCCAGGGCTGCAAGATACGTCTACACTGCTGGTATAGTCCATTATAGCTAGGCCATGTTGTTTGAGAAACACAGCAGCTTTTTCTATCACCATCTGCAGCTCTGCTTCGTCTGTTTTGTCTGTGTTCACACTCAGTATGGCGTTCTTTCTGCAGATGAACTCGAATGTCGGGCTCTGTCCCATGAAACCTCTGATTTTTATTACGTCCGATAGCTTGTACCGGTACAGACCTGTTGAATCAGTGATTCAAGTTATTCAACAGCCATGTAAAAGCAGCAATCCCCACAAAACTCAAATTCGAAAAAGAATAAAAAAACATAGAAATTAAAACTAGAATTTCCGATTATTTTGATCGTTCATTAAGGATCAAATTGTCAATGAAAACTAATAAAAACCTTTGCCTTGCCTCAACATGAAAAATTAATCTAAAATCTCAAAGACAAAAATTGAAGTTTCAAACCTTGGAAAGTGGTGACAACAGGCTGGTAGTATTGTCCTATTTTTACCCCTTCAATCCGCACCGTCTTATTCATATCCTCAAACAGACTGACAAAATTTGAGCCTCCAAGAATTTGCTCGTCTCCATATTCATTGTCCTCGTTACTGACATTCTTGAGAGGAATGAACTCAAAGAATGCAACATTCGGCAGGAAACTGTAAAGAGCTTCCTCGGCAGGGTGTCTTTGCAGAGAAATTGCCACAGCTACGTGGCCTCCTTCTGAAACACCGTAAGAGATACCATGAAAGGGAAGATTACCAGAATAGAAACTGATGCGTGGCAAGTATGATTTCAGTGTTGGTCCTGATCCTCTGCACAGTATCATCACCGCATTAGGCCACAGTTTTCTTACTATGCCTTCCCATGATGAAGAAGAAGCGTGTCTGCATTTTTTCTCTATTTCATCTGCCAATTCTGGGTCGGCTTTTAATTTTCTACCCACAGCTTCTCGTACATTTGGGTCTGTGATTTCTGGATTCAGCTTCCCGTGCCGAATGTCCAAGCACAGTTGCTGCATGTCAAAAATGAAAATTTTAATGTCTGTTTTTTTTTTTTAAAAGAATTTGCAAGAGTATAAATGCTTTGGAGTTTGGAGGAAGTTTAGTAAAATGAAATTGAAATTAATATTAATTCTTAGGTACTGACTGACAAAAGTCAAGGACATAAGAGAGTCGCCGTCTTTGGTGCAAATGCATTCCTACGTGCATTCTTAGTTACAAAGTTAATAACTCTTTTTATCAAAGAGTACAGAGTATTTAAATATGCCGAATGGGATTCAAACGATGAGGAAAAATACAAGTAACAAAACTCAATAATGCTACATGATTATGATTTTAAACTTGAAGTCAAGCAATCGGGCATCAAGCAGGTTTGACTTTTAATCCCTTGTGGTGCCATATATGGTGCATAGCTGAGGGTTTTCCTCAAACACTCTGAAATCTCAAAGTCTTACCTCTTACTTTAAGCAAGCAAAAATAAAAAACGCATTAGGATGTTATTAGGCCTATGCATATACTATTTGACGTAACGTTTAAATTTCAACCTCAGGCAGGTGATAGAATAAATCTAGGCTGGTAAGATTTAAATTTGACTTTTGTGGCTGAATTTGTGACATTTCTAGTTTCGTATATTTCAATGAAAATTTTATCGTCTGTTTAAGCTTGTTTATGGGAACTAATGAAACATTGTTTGAAAAATAAATTATGATGACTAACCTGCCAGGATGTGGTGAGAAGAGTTAGAGCAGAATCCATGTTGAAGGAGAAGCCAGCGTCAATGCACCATACATCTTTTGCATTGAGAAGGCCACACAGAAGATGACAATAAATTGCAAGAGGGCCATCTTCTGAAAGAACCACTTCAATGGGGCTGCAGTAAATCTTTTCACTGTAACTGTTTCTGAAATGCTTGCCTGTGTAATAGTTGGTGAGAGCCGATCCCACAACGTGTCCACCTTGCGTTCCAAATTGTTTCCCTGCCACAGATAGCGATAATACCTTGGGGTTTTCCAATCTCACATTTTTTTCACGAAATTCTTGCTCTCCTAACCTGCAACACTCAAGAAATTACAGTATAATGATTAGATCTATGAATAAAAATAACATTAACGCCTTGCAAATTCTGATTGACCTATCTTCGATATTTATAGATCTGTTTCAAGATATATTTACCTAATCATGGAAATCAACGATGAACCAACTAATCTTAGAAATCTTATGATCAACTCTTCATGGTGGTGTCCTACTTGAAGGCGTTATGCCAACGAATACCGCTGAATAACTCGGATAAGGTTTTGGATTTGGTAGGGATTATACCATTCAATGAAGATAACCCATATACAGAAATAAAAAGAGCAAACCTTTTGACCGTGGCGCCGATGTGAACACTAGTTTTGTGAAAGATTTCTTCGTAAAGAAGTGTGCACGGGAATTTCTTCGACTTTCCTGCGGTTGTTCCAGAGCTGATAAACACATCCATACACCATAAATTCAAGACCTAGTAAGCATTATTTATTATTCCAATGTAATAACTATTTCATGAACATGAAATTAAGAATTAAGAGCCCATACATGGATTTAAAAAAAGGCGACTGTGAGTTGGGAAATTACCTAATTGAGAAACTCTGAACAGGATAGTTGCAGAGAATTGGAGATTGATCTCCATCAGCAATACGTTCAATATAGTCGTGTAAATCTTCATAATCACAGATAGGAATGGTCTTCAGGAACGTATTCTTGAAATCATCAGCATGAAGCATCTTCTGTGCATCAAATCCATGACGTCTGCTGAGATACTCACATCCCATGTTGTCTTTGAGAATTTTGTACAGCGTTGCGTTCTGATGAGCTCTTGCAGACTGGAACATGATTTGCAGTTCTTCAGAAAAAACTTCACCACCACCATTTCTGCCCATCTTTTCTTGATTAGCAGAGAACACAACAAACCCACAAAGAGAGAGAGAGAGCTCAAATCCAAAGTGACTTTTCTTCTGTAAGTTCGATGAGAGCAGCGGAATTGTCATGTATATATTGATAGGTATTAGATGCCTGGGTGACGTATACGTCCTGACGCACGCGTGGTCTAATATTTGCAAAATAATAATAAAAATGTTAAAAGAGCATCGGTGATTCAGCATATGGGTCTGCACAGTTATAGAATAAAAGTCATGATGAGAAGGATCGTGCTCATATTTATAGAATAAAAGTCATGACTGCGTAAATGCAAATCCAGGTATTGTAATAATATTACAAATTAAAGCAACGATGCTAATGAACTGTGCCTAATAATATAGAACAGCTCTAATAATGAACTCTCGGTAACGAGCTGCATTTAAATGTTAAAAATAAAGAAAAGTAGTGGGGTCAGAGATACGACTAAATTTGCAACTGTCTATACAGTTGGTATAATTGTGCGGGCTCTGAATTACGGAGCATGACCGAGGAGCAGCACTTGATGGACTGAGTGAGACACGCAACAATGGAACGCTGATTTCATTGACTGACATCATTAACCATAACCACGTGTGATGCAATGTTAGGTTCATCAGTTTATTGATTAATAACTAATAATTAGGTGCTTTGCTTTTTGCATACATGATGTTGCAACAGCCTTTCCTGCTGACCAGTTGCCTTCATGTAGATTGAGTGAGACTCACACGACGCTGATTTCATTGACTGACATCATTAACCACGTGTGTTGCAACATTACATTCATCATTGCATTCATTAATAATTAATAATTAGGTTCTTTGTTTTCTTTTTATACATGATGTTGCAACACAGCCTTTCCTGCTGAACAGTTGCCTTCATGTAGATTGAGTGAAACTCACAAGACGCTGATTTCATTGACTAACATCATTAACCACTTGTGTTGCAACGTTACATTCATCATTGCATTCATTAATAATTAATAATTAGGTTCTTTGTTTTCTTTTATACATGATGTTGCAACACAGCCTTTCCTGCTAACCAGTTGCCTTCATGTAGATTGAGTGAGACTCACAAGACGCTAATTTCATTGACTGACATCATTAATCACGTGTGTTGCAACGTTACATTCATCATTGCATTCATTAATAATTAATAATTAGGTTCTTTGTTTTCTTTTTATACATGATGTTGCAACACAGCCTTTCCTCTTGACCAGTTGCCTTCATGTAGATTGAGTGAGACTCACAAGACGCTAATTTCATTGACTGACATCATTAACCACGTGTGTTGCAACTTTACATTCATCATTGCATTCATTAATAATTAATAATTAGGTTCTTTGTTTTCTTTTTATACTTGATGTTGCACTTTTCCTAATTAGTCATACTATGACCGTTTATTCTAATTATTAGAGTGGTTACTCTAGTTATTAAAGTAGTTGCTGCCCAGGCGTACAATTGAAGAGAAATCTTTTAGCAGTAGAGTAGCGAAACTCTTATAGTCTGTTTAAAAGTTAGAGGTCTAAGTGTGAATGGATCTTTATTTGAGCATTGTGTATCTGAGTATACCTTGTGTACGGTAATAGAGACGAGCTCTTCGATTCATCCTTGCAGCACTTGAGATTTGTTTTCTTACACATTTATTTTATTTTATTTTCTTATGCATTTATTTTATTTTATGCACTTTACATTTCTGTTATTAGCACAACAATTCATTTTGATCAATTAAGCAAATTGTTAAATTACACAAGCACAACCACTTTGAGCATGTGTGTAACACTTGGTAACCTAGTAATGATTAGCATTTGATAATCTTAGCAATGTTGCACTGGTTCAAGATGTGTACAGCAAGTGGGAACAAATGCTGGTGTTAGGATTAGTTAGAACTTCGTTAATGAGTAGTTAAGTTAAATTAGTTACTTAGTTACCTCTCTCCTTCCCTAATAGTGCAGGACATAAAAACATAAAAATTATAAAAATCATATGCCTCAAGCTTACTTAACCATACAATCGTGACATACAGGTAAGCTTGGGAAGACAACGATCAACCAACCCGTCCTTGTTCCACAAGGGCACATAAGCGCTTAATCCTTGGAATTCAATCGAATCATGCATGAAACACTCGTATTTATATGGTTGAGTGTAGGGGTACCTTGCCACTCATCATTGGTACCGTTGTCGAGGACTTAGTTGTTTGTGTGCTAATTAGAACTTTGGAAATCATTCACATCATTGGGACGAACCCTTAGGGTTGGTTGAAAAAATAATAAACAAGAATACATTGCACACTGAACAGACAAGTATGTCTCCTTCTTCGTACGAAAACACCTTACCACCTAGGTCTGAAACAAGAAAAAGTTGACGATGTAATGCACATGACGTTGATCTGCCAATCCCTCAACAAATTCGAGTGGTATATATTCATCCCGATGAGTATATACTAGACTTCACCTTTATCCTCCATCAAGACGAACAACTGTGTTGGCGAGACTTAAAAGATAACATAGTGTTACCTCTTGATTGTTTAGTCCTAAGCATGCTTCTTCATGCTCTCACACGAATTGGCATGCCACACTTACACGTAGATTACGTTGTGCAAGACCATGACTCAAGAGAATACTGTTCCACAGAGGCACAATGTTAAAGGGACTTGCAAAGGAGAAACATCATAAGCCTTTGAAGGGTAATTGGTCCTAGGATGCCCCACATGTCTTAAGTGTAAAATGAGGGTGGTGAACCTACCTTAAGCAGTCGACCACACAATGATGTTCCTCCCCTTGACTTTGGCCAAAGGGTTGTGTATCAAAACCTTCATTCCACTATTCATAACCCAGGTTCTGATACCCATGGGCACAAAGGGTCTGAAACAGGAACACGAACTCATGATAAAGATGGACATTCTAATCGCAATTGCAATTGGGGCCGAGATCACAGAAGAGAAGGTAGCAGACACCATCATGGTGATGGTTCTCCTTTTTTTTCACCTTCATCATCTTCTTCATCCTCTCCTTTAGTATCCAGATGCAATCATAAGGAAAAAGACCATGGGGATAAAAGTAGGCAAAGTGGTAGTCATAGACGAAATAGCTAGGAAACGGGATGAGGGCACTCTAGAGAGTCACGACATAGAAGAAGGGAGAGTAGGGAACAACATAGGCATCATAGACGCCATGGATGAGATGATCATGATGAACCGCTACTTGCTACTCGAAGTATGTTAGACATAACTGAGGCTGTTAGAATTCCAACAAGGTACCAGAAAGATAGTAGGATCAAGAGATTAGATATGAACAATATCCCATGATTTGAAGGAGGATACAACATTGATCCTTAGAATCATTTACAAGCATTCCATGATGCATGTGCCTTACAAAACATAGAGAACAAATGACAAAAACTTAAGTTGTTCCCATGGACACTAGTTAAAGAAGTGAAAAGCTAGTACTGGTCCTTAGAATCAAAATCTATTTGTAGGTGGAGTATTATGTTTGAATTATTCAATGAAAAGTATCAAATGTACTCCCAAGTATCTAACTTGCGAAAGCATATCCAAGGCTGGAAACAAGAAGAACATGAACCCTTGGATATTGCCATAGGTTGATACATCATTGTCCTGGCCATGGTTATTTGCAAAGAGATCAACTACGCCATCTTGTGGATGGGCTTAGGCATGAAATGAGAAGGACCCTTGGGACTTATGCCCAAGGAAGATTATCCGAGCTTAGGTCCCATCAAATTCAAAGACTATTGGAGCAAGTTGCTAAGGAAGAAGGTGAGCTATAGAAGAGAGAAAGTGCGAAAGAGTATAACCGAGATCCTTCCCTTCAGAAGAGGGGAGTAAGATTTTGTAAGGATGAAGAAGAGTCACCATTCGAAGAGATGGTGAATAAGAAAGCTTTCTCTATCCAAAAGATGACATCAAACGTTTTGGAAAAGGTAGACCAAATGTGGGATTGCCTAGACAATAGATTTCAAACTGTTCTTAAAATAGTAGAGAAGTCTAGAGAGAAAGGTAGTGATCATGAAAAAAGAAACAAAAAAAGGCTGAACATGCACGTAGCAAGGGTAAGGGCAAAGTTGCCATCATTGAAGAGGTTTTGGATTCGAAAACAAACAATGATAGTGTATGTGAGATATGTCAATATGACCATCCTAAGAGATGTTGCCCTGTAATCTCACATCTGCAGGAGTCTGGGGTGTATGCACTCAACCCATGATTAAACAAAAGAAAAACACCCCAAAGGTTACCTTATCCTCAAAGTAACCCAAGGTAGTTTCACCAACCCTTAATATATTATCCTGGTGGAACTCCACCATAATCGATTGAGCAATATCAATAGTGGCAGCGCCCACATTCATGGGGAATGCCACCACCAAAGCAACAACATCCTTACCGGTAACCTGACCCATATGGATATTACGTGTAGTAGCCAATCTCCCCCTGTGACTCTACTAGTCACGTCACTCCTCAACCTCACTACCAAGCCTATGAGTATTATGGGATTCCCTCTTCTAGAGGTGATATTCCACAAGCATATCATCCTTCTCATCTAGCTGCATCTCTTCCACCAATAGCTCCACTATCACTTGCTCCCACGATACAAGGTAAAATCCCTACCTAGTAGCAACAACGTAACGCCACAAGGGCTGTTAACTCTCAACTTACTATTGGTTCCAATAACCACATGAAGAAAAGACCTTTCTTTAGAACCAATAGTCCAACCAAGCCCTTGTAATCACAAGCGGCTAATTCCTTAGATGGCTCAGTATCAATCAAAACTTTAGAGCCTCCTTCAACTCAACCACCACACTCAACGCATAGGATCATGCTAACACATGTCGTCACCAATTGGATCAAAGTTGGCCATCTTCCTAGAAAATTATTTGATCCTGGGAGTCCTTTGATATATTTACAAATCGCTAGAAATGAATCGTGCAAGGCTCTTTTGGATTCAGGTTCCGGTGTAAACTTGATTTCTCAAGAAATGTACAAGGCTTGGAACCTACCTCCATTGAAAAAGAGCAACATTCATCTAGAGTTGGCCAACCAATCCATCACTATTCCATTGGGACTAGTGGAGGACATTGTTACCACTATTTGTGGGTGGTCATACCCAACTAATTTCTTAGTGATTTAGGTAAACAATGGTAAGGGGGACTTCCCAATCATAATGGGAAGAGCATGGCTAAGCACAATTGACGCATGCCTAGGAATCTATGATCTTTCTCTGGAAATATCAAAAGAAAATACATTTCGGAAAGATCAAGAAGAAGAAAGTTCCATGCATCACATACAGTGACATAGGGTGTAATTATGTGCAGAGGTTATGGTTTGTGCAAAGTTTAGCATTACCTGCATGCAATCAGTATGCACAAGTGATTAACATACAAATATGCCTGTATGCAGTAGCCACGCAACAAGAAGACACCTAGTGGCTGATAGTTGATCAAGAAAGCAGTTCACTCATATGCATGGAACCAACTGAGGGTTTGACTTGTGCTTACATTGATAGCATAGATGCATTAGAGCAAGTCCACCGCCAACTTCCAAGTCTTAACCTTAAAAATATCAATTGGGGGAAGTTAGAAATCCCTGAAAAATTTAAGTAGGAGTCCCTCGAGTTGAAACCATTGCCCACCGGTAATTATCAACACTAAGCTTGCTCCTCAATAGAAAGAAGAACTGCTAAAGGTAATAAATAAATGGTCAGAAGCCTTTGCTTGGTCATACCCCAAATTAACTGGAATAGATCCTAGGATATGCCAACATAGAATTTACACTAATTCCTCCATGAAGCCTCGAAGACAACTGTAGAGGCGATTGAACCCTAAGCTAAGGTAAGTAGTTAAGGAAGAAATCAAACAACTTCTCAATGCTAGGTTCATATACCCCATTGCTAATAGCGAATGGGTTAGCCCCTTAGTTATTGTGCCTAAAAAGGAGGCAAATGAAGGTTGTGTATAAATTTTAGGCTACTAAATATGACAACATTCAAAGATCACTTTCCATTACCATTTGTCAACTAAGTCTTAGACACCATTTCAGGGCATCACTATTACAGTTTTCTAGATGGATATAGTAGTATAACCAAATACAAATAGCCCCAGAAGACCAAGCCAAAACTACATTTACCAGTCCTTGGGGAACATTCGCATACAAACAGATGTTGTTTGGCTTGTGTAATGCCTCTACAACATTTCAACGACTAGTTCTAAGCATATTCCAACAATAGATAGGGAATGGCATGGAGGTCTTTATGAATGACTTATCCACTTATGGAGCACACTTTGATTAAGCCTTAGATTGGTTGGAGAAAGTGTTAAAAAGATGTGTAGAAACCAATTTGAGGCTTAATTGGTAGAAAAGCCATTTGATGGTCCAAGAAGGAATAGTACTAGGGCACAAAATCCCACACATAAGGATAGAGGTAGACTTCGAGAAAATCAAAATTATCTAAGGAATTACCCATCAACCGGAAACTTTCAAAGATATTTGGTTCATCCTTGGACATAATGGCTACTATAGAAGATTTATTGAGAAGTTTTCAAAGGTTGCCAAACCATTGGTAGACTTAACAAAAAAGGATGTACCTTTCAAGTGGACCAGGGAATGCGAATTAGCTTTTCAAAATCTGAAATAGAAGCTAGTAGAAACACCCATTCTACAAGCTCCTGACTAATCCAAACCATTTCATATCATGATTGACGTGTCCAACTATGCTTTAGAAGTTGTACTTACATAGTTAGATGACTTATTACATGCACTGTGCAAGTAGAAGTATCACTAGTGCACAACTTAACTAAACTACCATAGAGAAAGAATTAATGGCTGTAGTGTTTGCATTAGAAAATTTTAGACACTATGTATTGGGATATAAATTATATATGTATACTCTAATCATAGTGTAATCCAGTTCCTCATGAATAAGCCAATGGTAAGCCCTCGTATCATACGATGGCTTGTAATCTTACAATAGTTCGATTTAATGATGATCGATCACAAGGGCACCAAGAATGTAGTTGCTGATCATTTATCTTGGTTGCTAATGAGTGGCAAGGTACCCCTACACTCAACCATACGAAACAAGTGTAGCAAGCGTGATCCAATTGAACTCTGTAGACTAAATGCCTAAACGCCCCATGGAACACTTGGTGTTAATCGTTCGTTATCTTCCTAGACTTACTTGTTGTTGTCACGATGTATGGATAAGTAAGTCTGAGGTATATGATTTTTTGGTATTTTATGGTTTATCTCCTATGCTAAATGGTGAAGGGTTGAGAAACTAAAACTAACTCTAACTACGGCACTAAGTCCTAGCGTCAGTATCCGTTCCCACTTGCCGTACACACCCTGAACTGTGCAACTGTGGCTACCAAATGCTAATCGTTACTGGGATTACCAAACGTAACGCACGTGCTCGACGCGGTCGTACTGAGGCACTTAACTAACCTAAGTGTGACAAGCAGTCGATTCCTTGACTAGCCTTACACATACGTAGATGCTTGTAATCAAGTCGTACTTGTCCCATGTTCTAGGAGGAAAGGGTGAGAGAATCTAATCGCGATGAGTAGCCGATTCCTTGGCTAGCCATACACGTTCGTCAATGCTCGTAACCAAGACGTACTCATGCTGTGTTACTAGGAAAGTAATAAATAACATTAATTAAAACTATCCATGCACTACAAGGTTTATCCACAAAGCTTGTCTTTATTGCTGTACACAGCTTGCGTTCAGGTGCAAAGCTGCTCGAATAAAGAACCGTTCACTTGGGGGACTCCTACTACGGGCACATGGAAAATATTCTATCTCTGGGGTGATCAATCCGCTAGAGCTTTGCTACTTTAAGCCTAGGATCTAAAATGAGAGGGGTGCTGCCTCTTATTTATAGATTTGGCGGTGGACTGCGATATCGCGTACGCGATATCGCAGAGAACGACGTGATGTCGTGTACGTGATATCGTAGGGGATGCGATATCGCAACTTGTGCATATCGTGTCTCATCATACCCCCATGACTGAATGAAAACTCTTCCTCGAGTTCTTTACAATAATATCAGGTAGGTATGGGATTATTGAGGGGAATGGAACTAATAGAATGACATGTGAACGGTTCATTATTACAAGACTTGACAAGACTGGTGTTCATGACAACAAGGGTGAACACCTTATTACAATGACATCAGGCCACACTTGGCAACTGAGAGAAAAGAGGAGAGAGAATATAAGAGAAGAAGAGAGAAGAGTCTTGCTGCTGCCAATGCCTAGATTGCGCCTTCCGTTGTCCATCCGTAAGCGCACTATCCATTCTACTCCTTGCATAG
>MNCI01016273.1:1927624-2042748 GCA_015680685.1 Gnetum montanum | reverse complement strand
TTTTTTGTGTTTTGTGTTTTTATGCATGGGGACCACACCATGCAAAGACTTCTTATTTTTATTGTCTCAGCTTCCGAAGAATGGGTAACATCGAAATGGTAAGAAAACTCAAGAAGAAAACATCCAAGAACCCAAGAGAATGATCAACACAAAAGCATCAAGTTCCCTTGGAGTCACACCCTTTGCAATCCTTGATTCCTTCCTTAGTTTGAGAAATGCTCAGTCACTGATTCATTAAAGTTCTTAGTGGAAGGGAACTATACATTTCCAAGCTAAGAGAAACCATAGACTTTGATGGATGGATGGATGAAGTGATCTCATTTCCTGCCATATCAAAAGAAACATACGTTAGTATCAACATTGTAACTTAAAGGTAAAAACTAAACATTAGCAATCAATATGAAAACAGTTCATACCATGAGCTTGAACACTTATTGGGTGACTAACTTATAGGGTGGAGGACACTCACACACACACACACAAAATAGAAAAGTATAACGATGGAGTAAAACAAGAACAAGAAAAGTTAAAAAAATTTGTAAAACAAAAATAGAAAAATTAAAGAAATTTGTAAAACAAAAATGTGCAAAACAAAAACGTTGTAAAACAAAAACATGTAAAACAAAAATTGAAAAAGAACTGAGGGCCCCATGTGATTAGCATAGGTGGCTATCTCCCCCATGACTAAGTTGTAAGGGAGAGATTCGAAATAGTGAGCATCTATTTGAATTGCTAAGAAGTGCCCAACTTCTCCCAATTGATGCTCTTAAGTTGAGGGATGGAAGTTGACGACGCTCATGTTCCAATGCGTCTATGCCACGGTTGTTGGCATGAGTTTCCTCAGTTCGTTCCATGCATATTTGTTTGTCCCTATGAGAAGCTATCAACCACGGGGTGTCTACTACTTCTTGTGTGGTTGCTACATATAGGCATATTTGTTGCAGAGTTTCTTGGGCACACCTGTTACATGAAGACAGTTTCTCCATGTCATCACTCGATGAATCACTGTATGTGATGCATGGAACTATCCTCTTCTTGATCTTTCCACATATGTTTATCTTAGATATTTCCAAGGAAAGATCGCGGATCCTAAGGCATGCGTCTACTGTACTTAACCATGCCCTTCCCATTATAATTGGGAAGTCCCCTTCGTTGTTGTTCGCTTTGATCACCAGAAAGTCAACTAGGTAGGACCAACCACACACAGTGGTAATAACATCCTCCACCAATCCTAAGGGAATGGTGATGGACTGGTCTGCCAGCTCTAGTTGGATGTTGCTCTTCTTAAGTTGTGGCAGGTTCCAGGCGGGATACATCTCTTGTGAAATTAAGTTGACTCCAGAACCTGAGTCAAGAAGAGCCCGATGTGGTACATTTCCAACAATTTGCAAATAAATAAAGGGACTCCTAGGGTCCGTTAGTTTCTTGGGAAGGTGACCTACCTTGATCCAGTCAGTTACGGTATGTGTTAACATAACCGTATGCATTACGCTCTTTTGGACTGAAGGGTTCTCCGAAGCGTTAGTGGTTAGAGGCCTATACATGTACCCATCCGCTTGTTGTTGCGAGAGTTTGTCTGGGCTCCTAGTTCTGAAAAAAGGTCTCTTCTTTGTACAGTTGTCGTTAGAACTAGCACTCGGTTGGATATTTACATGCTGAATATTTACAGTTCTCGCGGTGTTACATTGCTACGGTTGGGTAGGCAATTCCCCCTGCATTGTTGGGACAGGTTGTATGGGAACTACAGGTGGAAGAGGTGTGGGTGGAGTTAGAGGATGGACTAAGTGTGGGATGTCTCCCAGAGGAGAAGGAGTCCTTCTGAAGTACTCCCGTGCTTGGTAGTGACGTTGGGGGTAGTGTGATCCATAGAGTCACTTGGAGAAACTGGCTACTGCACATAATAACCATAAGGATCAGGTTGCCGGTAAGGGTATTTATGTGTTGGTGGTGGCATCCCCCATGACTATGGGTATTACCACTGCTGGTGTTGTCCAATGGGCTATGGAGGCGTTCCACTTGGGTAATATGTTAAGGGTTGGTGGAACTGGCTTGGGTTACCTTGTGGGTAAGGTAACCTTCGGGGGGTTTGCCATTGATTAAGTCTTGGATTTAATGCATACACTCCAGACTCCTACAGATGTGAGATAATTGGGCAACATCCCTTAGGATGGTCATAGTAGCAGACCTCACATCCACTATTATTGTCTAAATCAGAATTTATAACCTCATTAGAGATAGGAATTTTCCCCTTACCCTTGTTATGTGTAGAGCTTAAGTTTCTCCGCTTGGTTTTGCCTTTGTCACTACCTTGCTCTTTCTTAGACACTTCTACGATTTTTAATAATATTTCTATTCTTGAGTCTAAGGAATCCCGCATTTGGTCTACCTTAGCCGATACCTCGGTTGTTAACTTTTGGATCGGCATGATTTTCCAATTCACCAACTCTTCGAGTGGTGACTCATCCTCCTCATCACAGAATTTCACTTGCTTCTTACGAAGGGAGGGATCGCGGTTGTATTCTTCCACACTTTCCCTCTTCCGTAGATTACCCTCTTCTTGTGCTACTTGTTCCAACAAACTTTCAACTTCATGGGCTCTCAGTTGGGAAAGTCTCCCTTGGGCGTAAGTCCCAAGAGTTCTTCTCGTTTCATTTCTTAGCCCATCCACGATGTGGCGAAGTTGATCCCGCTTAGCATACTCATGGCTCAGACAACGATGTAGTAGTGTATAGTAACAGGCCATGGCAGCATCCAAGGGTTCATAAGCATCTTGTTTCCAGCCTTGGATCTACTTACGCAAATTGGACACTCTAGAGTACGTTTGATATTTGTTGTTGAACAATTCAAGCATCATACTCCACCTCCTGATGGTTTCCAGTTCTAAGGACCAGTACTAGCTCTTTACTTCTTTGATGAGTGTCCTTGGGAACAACTTGAGCTTCTGCCACTCATTATCTATATTTTGTAAGGCACAGGCATCATGGAATGCCTATAAATGATGTTGAGGATTAGCGTGGTATCCCCCTTCAAAACGTGGGATATTATTTATGTTCAAACGCTTGATCCTGCTATCTTTTAAGTGCCTTGTGGGGATCCTAACTATCTCTATGATATCTAGCATGCTTCGGGTTGTGAGTAGGGATTCATCATGATCATCTCTTTCATGACGTCTGTGATGTCTTCGTGGTGGTTCCCTACTCTCCCTACGTCCTTGCCCTTGTCCTAACTTCTCTCGACCTTCCTGTCGAGGTCTTTCATCTTCCTTACTTTTACCCTCTCTGTTATGCTCATGAAGGTTGTGCCCAGATGTGGAAGGAGAGTGTGAATGGTGAGATGAAGGAGAAGAGGAAGGGGATCCATCACCATGGTGATGTTTCTTACCTTCTCTTCGGCTGCTTCAGCCCTGATCGTTGTAACGATCTAAGTGTCTGTCCTTAGTGTGAGTGGTTGTTCTTGCCGTAAACAGTTGGTGCTCACAGGGATCAGAGCCTATAGCATGTACAGTTAATTGAAGAGCCTGATGCCTAACCTCTTCACCATTGTGAGGAGGAGGAACATCATTTTTTAAGAAACCCATTATGAGGGGTTCCTTGTCTCCTATTTCACTAAGGACATGGGGGACCTTGCCCTTCATTAATGAATGTTGGCTCTCCTACCTTTCGTCCCAAATACGTTGGGCATTTGTGGGATGATAATCCCTTGTGTCAAAGTTATCCAGAATGTATTTCGCAAATAGTTCTTACATGCCAAGCTGTGCTAAAGCACAAAAAAGCATGTTAGGGATAGATCGATCTGGGGGTAACACAATGTTACCTTGCAAATCTCTCCATCGTAGTTGTTCGTCTTGGTGGAGAATAAAAGTAAAGTCAGGGACATACTCATCAGGATGAGTATATCTGACCTTAGATTGTTTAGGACATGGCTGGTCTAGGTTATGCATGTGATGCTGACTATCTTCTGTATCATCCTTAGGTGAGTTAATTTTGTGTTAAGAATCCATTCTAATGGTGTGCTGTTCACCGTTATTTGTGTTCTTAATTAACTGATTAACCCGAAGGTTCGTTAAAGCTCACAACGATGTGAGTGATATCCCTTATGTTCTAATTGGCGTAAAAAACACTTAGT
This sequence comes from Gnetum montanum, assembly GCA_015680685.1. Classification (NCBI taxonomy): domain Eukaryota; kingdom Viridiplantae; phylum Streptophyta; class Gnetopsida; order Gnetales; family Gnetaceae; genus Gnetum; species Gnetum montanum. The sequence goes on along the minus strand of MNCI01016273.1, from coordinate 2,038,623 downwards.
CCCTGGCAACAACGCCAATGATGAGTGGCAAGGTACCCCTACACTCAACCATATGAAACGAGCGTAGCACACGCGATCCAGTCGAACTCCGCAGACTAAATGCCTAAACGCCCCATGGAACACTTGGGGTTAATCGTTCATTGTCTTCCCAGACTTACTTGTTGTTGTCACGGTGTATGGTTAAGTAAGTCCGAGGTATATGATTTTTTTGGTATTTTACGATTTATCTCCTATGCTAAACGGTGAAGTGTTGAGAAACTAAAACTAACTCTAACTACGACACTAAGTCCTAGCGTCAGTATCCTTTCCCACTTGCCGTACACACCCTGAACTGTGCAACTGTGGCTACCAAACACTAATCGTTACTGGGATTACCACACGTAACGCACGTGCTCGAAGCCGTCATACTGAGGCACTTAACTAACCTAAGTGTGACAAGAAGCTGATTCCTTGACTAGTCGTACACATCTGTAGATGCTTGTAATCAAGTCGTACTTGTCCCACGTTCTAGGAGGAAAGGGTGAGAGAATCTAATCGCGATGAGTAGCCAATTCCTTGGCTAGCTGTACACGTTTTTCAATGCTCATAACCAAGTCGTACTCATGCCGTGTTACTAGGAAAGCAATAAATAACATTAGTTAAACCTATCCATGCACTACAAGGTTTATCCACAAAGCTCGTCTTTATTGCCGTACACAACTTGCGTTCAGGTACAAAGCTGCTCGAATAAAGAACCGTTCACTTGGGGGACTCCTACTGCGGGCACATGGAAAATATTCTATCTCTGGGGTGATTAATCCGCCAGAGCTTCGCTACTTTACGCCTAGGATCTGAAATGAGGGGGTGTCACCTCTTATTTATAGATTTGGCGGTGGACTGCCATATCGCATACACGATATTGCAGGGAACGACACAATATCGCGTATGCAATATCACAGGGGATGCGATATCGCAGCTTGTGCATATCGCATCTCATCAATTGCGATGGGAAAGCAGAGAGGATGAGTATCCAATTTTTGATCATTTCCCTGATGAATTCTTCTTTACTAATGTAGTGAATAATCAATCACCCATGGAGACAAACTGATATAGTAGCATTCTTACCTATCTCCTCACCCAATAAACACCACAAGAGTTTAGCCTTAAGAAGAAACAATAGTTTCTTCACTGAGCTAAGTACTTTATGGAGATCAATGGGAAACTTTACAAAGTGTGTCCTGATGGCTTGGTTCGATGGTGTGTTCCCGATATAGATCAATTGCGAGTTCTTCAAGATGCTCATGAGGGTCCTTGTGGGGGTCATTACATTGGGAGATGAATGGCCATCAAGATCCTGCTTGTAGGATATTATTGGGCTATATTATTTTAAGATGCCCATCATTTCATCCAATCTTGTAAGCACTATCAACGTGATGGGGGAATGACTGCTAGAATGGAGGGTTTGCAATAATGGATTCAACTGTTAGAACCCTTCAACATTTGGGGAATTGATTTTATAGGGCCGATTACACCAATGTCCAATGGAAAAGCTTATATTATTGTTGCTATTGATTACCTAACAAAATGGGCCAAAGAAGCTACTATTAAAGATTGTACATCATCTACAGTTGCATGATTTATTCAACAATAAATCATAAATAGGTTTGGTGTGCCATGTGCACTTATTTCAGACAATGGTACACAATTCATAGGTGCAACTTTTTAGAAATTAATGCAATTCTTAGGGGTTGAGCATAAATTGACTACACCATACCACCCCCAACTGAACGGTTAAGCAGAAGTCACCAACAGGGAGATTATGAAGATATTGACAAGAACCATTAGCAAGTTTAGGTAAGACTGGAGCACTAAACTGAATGATGCTCTTTGGGCACACCGCTCCACATGGAAACTCCCTATAGACTACTCTCCATATGACTTGGTGTATGGTAAATTACTAATGCTTCCCATTCAAACTGAGCTCTGTACACTATCCATAGCATGTGACCTCAACCTTAACCTTGATCTAGCATAGAAAAAATAGTTAGTAACCCTTAACTTGCTAGATGAAAACAGATTAGCTACCCTGTCATCTAACAAATTGCACAAGGCCTTCAATAAACAACGTCATGACCTAAGAATTGGAAAAGTTAAATATTAGCTAGGAGATAAGGTTCTCTACTAGAATCCCACACATGTGCCACAATGTATTAAATTTCAAACATTGTGGGAAGGACCTTATATTATTTATGCAACTTTTCCTTTAGGGGCCATGACAATATACAAACCTGAGAGCCTAGATAAGAAACTTTTGGTCAATGTGCAATAAACAAAACCTTTCCATGAGCTTAGGACCACCAGTACACATGCTACCTCTGTTGATGGACAACCCTGCTCACTATTTTGGATCTCCTCCTTCCAACTTAGTCATGGGGGAGATGGATACCTATGCTAACCATTCTAGGCCATTAGTTCTTTTTAAATTTTTGTTTTACACATTCTTTTAACTTTTCTTAATTTATTTTTACACCATCGTTCATGTTTTTTCTATTTCTTTGTTTGCTTGATTTACTTTTATTCATCATCTAATAAGTGCTCATGATGGTGGATTTAATTATATCATATTGATTGCTAATATTTGGTTTTTACCTTTGAATTATGATACTGATATTAAGGTATGGTTCTTTTGGTAAAATAGACAATTAGTCCATGCCATCCACTCATCCATACAACTCTATGGTCTCCTTTGGCTTGGAACTGTACAGTCCCTTTTTTCTAAGTAAACTTATTAATGAATTTTTTGCTAGGTATTTTTCAAACCAAGGAAAGACTCAAAGGATGAAAAGGGTGTGACTTCAAGGGGATTCGATGCATCAGTTTTGGCCATTCTCTTGGGTTCTTAGATGCTTTTTCTTTGGTTTTCTACCATTCTAACATTGTTCAAATATCAGGAAGTTGAGTGAATAAAAATAAGTCTTTGCATGGTGTGGTTCTTATGCATAAACATAAAAAAAATAAAAAAAAATAAAACAAAGAGAGAAAAAAGAGAAAAAGGTGAGAATTCAAAGCATACCCCTTAGACAGAATAAAGCAATATGGGCTACAAGAGCTGGTTATGAAACTGGAAAGACATGTTATCCATGCCCGAAGGTTCCCTCTAACTAAGGCCCTTTCTCACTTCCTACTTCTTCATCTCGCTCTCCTTGGGATGGTGGTCACTCTTTGTGAAGGCATTCTTGTTGCTTTAAGAGGATGGATTGGCCAGGTGTTTTGATACAAGGTGACTGGATGTGGTTTGTTTGAGTCTAGATTTGGGATGAAGTTCTACTCAGTCATCTTAACCATGAAATACACAAGGGGCTTTACACAACCTTATTCTTAGGATTCCATTCCATTCTCTCCTTTCCATCTTTCTTCCCATTTTCCAACTCATTGCCGGTTTTATCATTAGTCTATTTTGGGTTGATGCATTATTTTTCTTTAGTGAATTCTTGTGGGTAAGTTTTTAACTCTTACTTCCAAATGACATTCCTAGAGCCTATGGACTCCTTGGTTTGTGGGTTTGTCAGGGCATAAAGGGAATGGGCTTGCTTTGGAGAGGACCCACTAGCATTTCTTTTTGGTGCAATTGTTAACTTATTTCCCTTAAACATTTCCTGCAATCAATCATTTCTTGTTTCATCTCCATCCATCACATCCATTTTATTGGCGTTGCGATTGATATTTTTCATCTTTCTTGTTCCTCATGTTTTTTCATCTTATAGCTATTGGGGGTTCGCTCTTAGTCATGGGGGCCCTGGCACAATTTTTTTAATTTTTTCTATTTTACTAATTTCTTACCCCTACACCTTGGGTAGTTGCCAGTGATAAATCTCCGAACCAGTTTCTGCCTTAACCACAACTTAGCCAATGTGCTTCATTTCAAGGCAAGGTATCAACTTCATTGTGGATTATCTATCCTTGCTCATTTGTGACTATGTTGTGTGTGCAAATGGTGATCATACAAAAAATGGACTAGGCTTAAAGGAAGCACTCAAGATGGACTGGAACTAGAGAATTTACAAAAGGAACAAGTTTGGTGGTATGGCTATGGATAAATAATAGAAGGCGCAATCTCGGCATTGGCGACAACATACTCCATCTTCTCTCTCTCTCTCTCTCTCTTTTTCTCTTCAAGTTGCCAAATAAAGGCTTGGATGTCATTTATTTATGAGTGTTCACCATAATGTTCATGAACACTAATATTGTAATATGCTTATTGATCCATTCACTAGGCACGCTGAGTTTGTTATCCCATTCCACCATTAGTTGTCAATTAGTCAATAATCCCATACTTTCCCAATATTTTGTAAGGAACTTGAGGACAAGTTTTCATTCAGTCGTGGGGGTATGATGAGAGCAGTTACTCTAACAGTTTATTCTAATTAGTAGAGAAGTTACTCTAGCATTTTATTCTAATTATTAGAGCAGTTATTATAGCGGTTTATTCTAATTATTAGAGTAGTTACTCTAGCGGTTTATTCTAATTATTAGAGTAGTTATTTTAATTATTAGAGTAGTTGCTCCCAAGCCTATAAATAAAGTGCCTAGGCGCACAATTGAAGAGAATTCTTTTAGCAGTAATGTAGTGAAACTCTTATAGTCTGTTTGAAAGTTAGAGTATTTTCCAAGTGCCCATAGTAGGAGGTCTAAGTGTGGATAGATCTTTATTCAAGCATTGTGTACTTGAGCACACCTTGTGTATGACAATAAAGACGAGCTCTTTGATTCATCCTTGTAGCACATGAGATTTGTTTTCTTAGGCATTTCTTTTAATCTATTTTCTTATGCATTTATTTTATTTTATTTTATTTTATGCACTTTACATTTCTGTTATTAGCACAGTAATTCATTTTGATCAATTAAGAAAATCATTTAATTACACAAGCACGACCACTTTGAGCATGTGTGTAATGCTTGGTAACCCAATAACGATTAGCATTTGGTAATCCCAGTAGTGTTGCACTAGTTCAGGATGTGTGCGGCAAGTGGGAATGGATGCTAGTGTCAGAATTAGTTAGAACTTAGTTAATAAGTAGTTAAGTTAAATTAGTCACTTTGTTACCTCTCTCCTTCCCTACTAGCATAGGACATAAAAACATAAAAGCTATAAAAATCATATGCCTCAAGCTTACTTAACTTCAAGTCCCAGCCTCCAAAATTCCAAATTTCAAGATCCAAAATTGCAAGTTTTTGCAACTCACGCTGTGGTCACAATACACTCACACTAGCAACGTGAGTCCAGCATGAGCTACCAAAAGTGGCTCAAAACAAGTCACTCTCAAGCTCATTTTTAACTTGCAAATCACTCTTATGGTTAGACATAGTTAGGAAAATCATTGTACTCAAGGAACAGGCTTCAAAATTCAAAATTTGATGTGAAATATGTCATTTTTAGCTCATTCACGCTGAGGTCACACTGAGGTCATGCTAACAACATGAGTGTAGTGTGAGTGCAGCATGAGCACTGGTCATGCCAAATCAAAAGCATGACAAATAGACATTGAGGACATGCCAAGACCAAATCAACTCATGCTAGAAGCCTTGGTAAAACAGAGATGCCTCAAATAGCCACAAACCCACTCAAATCGACATCCTGCAGCAGTCAATGCAAGGACCGAGAAGTTTCAAGTGAGCCAAAGTCAACCTATTTTGTTGTACATTATCATTTTCACTGTAAATTTTCATCATTTGTGAGCTTTTCAAGCTCTTACAGTCCAAAATTGTATTTGGTTTCGTGGGCGTAAGCTAGCTAGCGTAAGCTAACACACGTTGTAAGATACAGTGCATCCGATCAAGAATGTAGCTTGCCTACATGCATCCAACCGTACACAGCTGTCCATCACACATGTGTCACATGATCCATTTTCCTCTCATCTCTCAACCATTAATTCCATCCATGAATTCCATGCTTGAACCTGGCCAAACCTTATAAATACCCCATCCATTCAATTAAATGGGGTTGGAAATTTGGAAGGTTGATGGCTTAGGAGACACTAACTAGCAACTTTTGGACTCTCGAGCACACCTGACTCCTAGCATCTAAGTACCTGCAAGCATATTGCCCTGGGGCTTAGCATCTGACTTGCCATCCACACACACAGCTATGCTTTGACTACTACACATTCATTTTAAGCAATACAATACAATTCATTTTTTCCTTCCACTATATTGTTTACTTTCTTTTAAATTTAGTTTACGATTCATTTACAATACCAGTTCTGTACATGATCTATTTGCATTTTATGGGTCACTGTTTAGATTTTTTGCATCAGTTACGATAACCCTATCATAAGACATAGCTTACGTTTGGGGAAGTCCTTGGTTGATTTATGTGTAGACCATCCAAGGCACTCTACCTTCGTTTTTCCTTTCTAGCTTGCCTTCATGCGAAGGCAGGGTCAATTGTACCTATCCGGTGATCTTTTGGTGTTTTTTTTCCCTTTTAGCCTTGCACCAATAATTTTGGTTAGTACAGTAAATTGGCACTAGAAGGAGGGCCACCTACAAAACTCTTACATTAATTGAGACCATAAACCTACAAAATTCTTACGATACCATGAATCTACAAAAACTCTTACATCGCAACGAGCACTTTACACTCTGTATCTCCATCATCAAAACCCAAATAGTGTACACACACTGGTCAAATGAGACGCTTCATAGATAGTCTGTCAAGCAACCTTCCCACAACCATCGATCATAGTGAGTTTCTTTCACCACTTGCAACCAGTCAGTTATGCTGTCAGGTTACTCATGCTATCAATTGATCACATTGACAGTTGCTCATGCTATCAGCTTATTCACACTGTCAGTTGCTCATGCTGTTAGCTTGCTCATGCTATAAGTTGCTCACGCTATCAGTTGCTCATGCTATCAGTTGCCCACGTTGTTAGCTTGCTCCGGCTATCAGTTACTCATAATAGGTTGACCACCTAACTTACGCATGCTTAACTTGTCTAGCCTAGTTTATTCATGCTCACTATGGAATCTTCCCAGATCAACATAGTGACACTGCCAATCTCTAACTTTGGGGGTGAAACTTCAAACCCTGTGATTGCTACGGAACCCATAACTATTATTGAATAGATAAAATCCCAAGGCCCTATGTGCCAGTCACTTAGGTTATAGGGAAAATACCCTACTTATGCAACTCTCACACCAGAAAAATATAACTTCGTTTGTGTGAAAATTTAGGCTAACCTGCCTATCGATCATGTAGAGAGAGAAGCAAAATGAAACTATGAACTTATTTACAAAGGAGGTCGTGAGTTCACTCCCTTGACATTTGATATAATCCCCCTATCTGAACACCATCACTGATTTATATCTCAACTTCATATGGCAAGAAGTCAAGCCTTATAGCCACCTCCAATAGAGCCTCAGAGTGGAGATGAGGAAGATGACTTCGCAGCCCAATCTGAGCATGGGGATTCATACCATACTGTTAGTCCCCACGCCCATACAAACTCATTATTCCACCCTTTCCTAGAAGAAACTATGCTTCCTCCATCATCTGCAAACACTCAAGCACCAGTTTCCTGATGAGAAGTACCTACTTCCATTCCCACTTGCTCCATGCCCAACATTCAATTTGATACATCAACTTCCATCATACCTCCACAAGTATCGTTCCAACAGCCCCCTCCTCAAACCAATGCAAGTTCAATCTTCTAACCTCAGGTAATTGGAATGCCATCTGTCATACTAGCTTCCACGTCTACCCATTACATACCACAAGTACAAGCCCATGGAGCACCATTAATTACTTTAGCCCAACACATTCAGGGTGTTACCTCACAACCCATGGCTGGGTAGTGGGTTCCACCAGCTTTTCAGCAAAACCAATCTACTCACTACAATGTACCACACCCTGCAGTCTCATCTTTGAATGTTGGCCCAGCACAACTGGCGATCCAACAGTCCCCCTTTCCACAAACAATACAACAATCAATTACTACCAATCAAAATCCATTCAACCCACCGGTCTACCTACCACCCAAGAATGGGCAGACACAAAAAAATGATGCACTCATTAACTGAGGAGTTAAAGCACCTTAAAACTACAAACACTGAGGAACTCAAGGTGCTGGATTTCTATCAAGATGACCCAATCCATCCTTCAGTCCCACCATTAATCTTGCCAAAGGGAATCTCATTGCCTCAACTAACCAAGTACAATGAAGAGGGAGATCCAAATGCCCATCTGGTAAAATTTTGTCTAGAGTGTCTATTGCTTCAAGCTTGGCCTAATGCAATTCTATGTGTATTTGCTATGTCCCTAATGGGAAAAACCTTAGACTGGTATCGAGCTTTACCCCATAACTCCATAGCCTCTCTAGAGGATTTGTTACATCAGTTTGTCACCCGCTTTAAATATAATTTAAAGCCCAAAGCCACACTAGATAGCTTGATTCAAATTAAACAAGCACCGTTAGAACTAGTGAAAAAATTTATCCAAAGGTGGAGTGCAGCCCTCAATGAACTTCACGAGTCCATCCCTAAAATATATCTACTCATCATCCTTAAGGTGGCCGTGAATAACTTTATCAAATTGAAGATTTATTATTTGAGTACCCGTACTTTGAGCCAAGCATTCGTGCAAATTAAGAACATAGAAGAGGTGGTAAAAACAAGTAACAACCTATCTTACTTGACCTTTAGGAGTCAACATATGAGAAAAGATAAGGATAAATATAAAATGATGGTAGTGGTGGCGGCAGAGATAGCCTGACCTAATAATCCAGGATAAAGAGAAAAACAACTCGTTGCTCCAACTAGCCGTGAAAGAACCACACCCATGCCTACACCCGAATCTTCCTCAAACAAAAACACCAACATGGGTCACACTAGTACATTCGAATGAAAGGATACTACCCAATATACACCCTTGCCTATGAAGCCTTCACACTTGTTAGATAAACTTCTAAAGGCTGGGTTAATCAAACATAAACAAATGTCTTCTATGGTGTCTCAAAAACATGATCGATTTTGTGAGTTGGCTAAGAACCTAGCTTTAGCAACAACTAATGAGCCCCCCATCCCAAGAGGCTTTAGGTTGGATAGATTTTGCGAATATCACCAATGGTGTGGGCATGGAACTAACTACTGCTTCACCTTGAAACAACACATACAGCGCATGATCGATAGGGGTGAAATAGTATTTAATGAGGCAAATCGAGTAAGACCCTAGAACCAACCCATGGGAGTCTACAAAGACCCTCTCAATACTAATGATGCACCATATGTGATTAACACTATCCATGTGGAGAACGGACAGGACGTCTCAAGAAAACCTTTTGTAATTTGTAGGCCCTTTGAAAATACACCTACCTCAACACCTCCTCAAATTCCTTTCATCATATGCACATTCCCTACACCACAAAAACCATTCATCATCCGCGTACCCCCTTTTGTTGCAATAGCAACCACACCATTGGAAACTTGGCCCACTCCATTCATGATATAGGTGCCAAAACACTCTAATGTGCAATCCCCTACTATTGCCTCACGACCCCTGCAAGAGCATCTTGCCGACAAGCTGACATGAGAGTGTCTAGAGAAGGAACGTTTGGAGCGTGAAGTAGGAGCACCAAAGCCCATACCGTTAAATGCTTTTCCTATGAGTCTATCCACCAAAGTGCCTAACACAAGTCATCAAGATGAGAATACTGGTACTCCTAAGGTTCTAAACCCAACACCCCCAGCCACCAACGCAAAAATCCCTCCACAGGAGATACAAATGCTAGGTCAAATTGACCAAGTCCCCGAAGATAAGTGTGCCCCAAATGGTAAGGATCTAGTAAGTTCGTTAACTCAAGTCATGTAGGCATTGAAACAAAATAATACTTATTTAAGCCTGTATGATCTAGTAATGACTTCAAATGTACATCGGGAAGCACTTGTGCATATGTTGACTACGATCCCTGTTAGTGAGGACCGTCCCATAGATGAGCCATCTATTTATGCAGTACTAGAGTCAAAGAACACATCCCTAGAGTTTCATGCTAATGACATCAAGTGGGATGAAAAAATGGGAGAGGTTACTATAGCCCCTATGTTCATAACAATACAAGTCAACCATTTCAAGATATGTAGGGTGCATGTCAATGATGGTGTAGCAATGAATGTAATACCCCTTCCTATCATTGAGAAACTGGGGCTTACAGAAGAAATACAGCCCACAACAACCTATTTCTTTAAATCCTTTAGTGGTTTCCATGTCGTGGTAAAAGGCATGATTACCTTGGATTTCATAATAGGGGACCAGTTCCCCACATTGGCTAAATTCGTAGTGGTTGAAGAAATGCCAGGGTTCAATCTAATTCTAGGACGCCCTTGGCTAGCTCAACTTAGAGTCATATCCTCACCAATCCATCAAGAGATCCACCTACCTTACGAAGGCAGTGAGATCATCATACATGAGGATATGACAACATCACTTATTGCCTCATACTTGGGAATGGATCAAGGGTTAGCAATTGAGTTTTATGAGCCTAAATAAGGAACCATGAGTATACTTCAAGACATGAACCCAATGTTAACTCATGATCCTACTAAAACTGAGGAAGCACTTGACAACACAAATATAGGAGCCATTCCCACTGATGACTCTTGGTCAGAGCTACCCTTTGACATCACCAGTGAAGGGGAAGGTGAGTATAAGATCATACCTACATGCCCTACCCCTCATGTCAAACTATGAAAGATTAAGAGGCAACTCAATGGTTAGGGTGAAGTACCCCCAAGCGTTTGGAATGACATTAAACTACCAATTGTCCAGTACGACATTAAACTACCAGCGAACATCTGCAATGATGTTAAACTAGCCATGGTCAAAAATGGCTGTTTCCTCTTTAAGCTCCCTAAAACTGTTATTACTTTCAATCTACTATGACCTAAAATTGGTGATCCTTCTTTCTTTAACATAGATGTGATAGTCCATCATGACTTTAAACTGATGTACATGGCCTGAAATGGCTTTAAACTAGAGCTAGCATGTTACAAATACACAAACTCTCGTTATGTTACGTTAAATTTTCGTTTACAAGTTACAAGTTACAATTTTGATTCATGCCTTCTGATTACTTTCCTTTTTACAAATATTTAATTCATGTTCTGTTCTCTCATTTTACATTCACTATAGGCATATCTTCATGATAATACTTGAGAAAACAAATAAAAAGAGAAAACATATAAAATAAAAAAAATATACTAAACGTCAATATGGTAATAAAATTCCAATCCATTAGATCCATATTATTACATTTGTCCATCATACATCCAAAAAATCCAAAACAACAAGCTCATGGAGGGTGCTGGTCCCCAAGATCCTCTTCATCATCTGCTCTCACTCCACTGGGACAAGCTCCATCACTAACATGTCCCTATAACAGCACAAAAAATAAAAAAACAATAGGTAAGAGTAACAAAGCAACTCATGAACACAAAACCAAGAAAAAAAACAACAACACTAACAATGAAAACGATAAAACCATATAAAAATAAGTGTCATAATAAAAATTCTCCCAAATGCGAAAGGCCTTAAGCTATCCTCCAAATGCCGTAGAATCTCCTCCTTGGGCACATTTTCCCAATCCTCCTCTAAGTCAAGATCAATACCAACCAAGTTTTTCCCCTTATCCACTGAGGTCCAGGTAGGGTGCTCAAGAGAGAACATGCCTGTCGAAGCCTCCCCAGAGGTAGTAGTAATGGTTCTCTCGGAAGATCCTTCCACCTCGGTGCACTTGGCAAACCTATTGTAAGCTGGATGTAAGCCAAGCCCATCAATGAACATCTCCATCCGATGATGTTCAACTGATTCCTCCTTTAACCATTTCTTGTATTGATGCTTGTGGTCCTTTTTGTCTTAACCACACTTCCGTACATTAGTAGTAAAGCATTTCCAATCGTGACATTTCTTGTTCAGCAAATCCATCTGTGCCCTTTGTTCTATTAAATCATGAGTTGCCTGCACTTTGCTATTTAAAATTATCTAATAATGTGCATAGGTGATTTTAGATTTGCACTAGGTGCTATCACCAGACAGCCTTGTAGTAGAAAAATCATAACAGGATTGAAGATCCCTCTTCTCCTCTCTCTCCATTGCTAGTGCTTCCTTCAATGAATGCACCTCATCCCATAGATATTCAGCTGAACGCCTACAAGTCAAAAGTGACTTGGCATTCTATACGACGCAACTGGAAACTGCATTGTAAAACTTTCTAGGGACTTTCTCAATACTCCCTGGAAATTTAGGGAGAGCATCAATATGAGTTTCCTCAAAAGGATCCCATTGGAGCTTGGCGCTTACAAGTGTAAGCATCGCACACATGAATCAGCTATAATCAACAACAAAAGCAAAGAAACACAATAATATGTAATAGACATATACCTAGATCTAGATGGGCCTATTGTAGGTGAGTGACCACATCACTAACAATGCCTGTGACAAAGTACATTTTACTAGGCATCTTAGGCCATGGCCTTAGTTGGTCAGTTGATGTGGGACAAGCAGGGGATGTCACCTCAATCTGAACCTGTGATCTTGACACCTCTGCCTGGGATGTATGTGCCTCAAAAGCCTCAACATCTACCTCTGATGCTAAGGAGAATCAAGATAATAAAAAAACACATAAAAGTAAAAAGAGTACCAAAATATGGATTGGTATAAAAAGGAACATACCAAAAATCCCTTTGCTAGTCAGCTTGGGTGGGTCACCAAGTTGCAAAGATCTATCCAAGAAACCATCAAAGACACCTCTTTCATCACTTGAATTCCTAAGTGCATCCAAAGCCTCCACAAGCTTCATCCCCATGTTGCTTGTCACATCTTCCTCTTGTGAGGTAGGAGCTTCCTTGATTGCTTGTTCCCCTTCTTTTCCTCCTTCCTTTGGCCTTGTGATGATCGCTTTTGGTTCAACCTTCGCGGCCATGACCTCTCTCTCCCTCTCAGGACTTTCCTCTGAATAACACCAGAATCCTAGAGTTAGTATGACATAGCATATATGTACATTTAATAACATATAAATTAAAAAATAAAAAAGTAAATATGTAATAATAAAATAAAATTCTTACCTTCCACTGGCAATACAAAGTGGATCCTCTTTGCTCTTGGTGGTCTTACCTCTAGGGCAGGCTCCCTTGGGTGTTCATTTCTCTTCACCTTCACTTTGGATCTTCCGATGGTCTCACGGATCAGACGTTTAGCCCTTTTAATAGACATGTGGAGTACAGGCGGTTCCAATCCCAAGCTATCACTAGAATGATGGGAACAACTAGCTACACCCTCAGTAGAGACATACACTGATTTATTGATGCCTTAGGTGGGTCCTGAGATCTAGTGGTGCTAAATAAATGACGAATCTAGGGGTGGGACAACTATGAACGATCCCTCAATATATAATGGTTATCACCATAAACTACTAGGAACTCAAAAAACCTACGTAGGTACCCCACGAAGAAAGCAAATGTGAAGTGAGATTTGGCATGGATGTTTTACCATAATCTGACAATCTCTCCACGAAAGCCAGATCCGAGAAACTATGCTCAATTATAATGCATGCCCATCTCTAAGACTACATGTATGACACATGCAGACTTGATCCCAAGGTTTCTTCCTTGAGAGAGAGATTTAGGGAATGCCCGTGCTCAAAAGAGAGGGTACAAAAAGTTCATATCCATTGATCGGGTATCATCTCGCACAGTAAAACCTTTAGGACCCCAAGACATTCCTAACCACTCTTCAAGCTCTTTTATGACCTAGCCTTCTTTAGTTTATTTGTCTATGGCCACCCTAGCACCATCGATGGGCACACCAAAAAGATCAGAAAGGAACTTAGTGGTTAGGTGGAAAGACACCTTGGCTCCTCGAACCTACATAGTAAAATGGGAAGCATCATCATTGAAAGAATCAACAATGGTGATCATCTTAGTCACCAGAACATTAGGAGTTAAAGCAATGAACAAGTACATTAGACCTGCCCAGGTAAGGTGGTTGATGATCAACTCAGGAGCTTTCGTCTTCAACCATTGTTGTGACTGCTCTACCTTCCCATATTTCATAAAAAGGGTGGCCTTAGTATGCCCTATTGTAATGGTAACTTCATCAGAGGAGATGGTTGCTATATAAAAAAAAGAGAAAAATAGAGTGAAAGGTTAAAAACATAGTACATGATGATGCAACGAAAAGAAAATGGAGTCTAAGATGTGATCATTTACCATCAGTAAATTGCGTAGGCACATTAGGTGTAGGATCAATGCTCTAAGGAAAAATTGACCCATTAGAGAACCAATTCTCATGTAACCAACCGTGAACTTGGTAGCACTCACAGGCCCTTGAAAATTGCCTATGGTAGTCAAAAATAGCACCTTTTATCTGGTCCAATACCGTAACATGAAGAATGGGGCCCACCATGAATGCCTCCAATGTTGTGCACACTAAGGAAAGCCCACCATCATCATCATGAATCTCATTCTCATCAAATAGAGGCCTACATAGAAAAAGAATATTTATGCATAGACAACCATATAATTTGAAAAGAATCAAAAAGTTTAAGGAAAGCACAAAAAGAATACTTGTCCACTCTATACGCTGTCCCAGGTGGGTTCTAGAATAGAGTGTGCACACGAAAGGCTAGAAAACATGTGTTGCTGTTGTTATAATGACTACAAGTAGGCAGCCACCACACATGAGTCAAGGGATGAGTAGATCTAGGACCCTTAGCAAGGCCTCCCCCAACTTTAAAAAGTCCCACATCTATGTCAGTAATGAAGGAAAGCATATCTTGTGTAGACCCATGCAACATTGTCTCAAGGATATCATGAGCCAACTGTTCACTTAAGTGAGACCATATAACCACACTGAAATTTTGCAAGATGAATGATAAAAATGAATCAACACCAAGACGGAACCATATCACATGAGGCCCAATGCACATGTCATAGGGAGGTATGTCCTATCCAAAGGGGCCAAACCAAGCAAGTACACCAACGAGCTCAACCACAAGGAGGGAAGGTTTAGGTCCCCTGCATACAGCCAAAGCGTTAGGTAAGTAAAGAGTCTAAGTGCTAACAATAGTATGAAATCACATAAGTCAAAAACACATATAAATAACATTCAAGTACACAACTTCACCCCATGAGATAAGGACACCAATATTTATTCGGTGTATTTAATGCTTACTAGGGTACATTGAAATATTTTACACGGTAGGTAAAATAAATATACAAGTGTGAAAACATAGACATTCACAGATTCAACATAGACTTAGAGAAATATAGAAACATATTTAACTTATTTGTCCCAAGAAAAACAATAAATAATGTAGACATAAAATCGCAAATAATAAACATCTTAACAAACAATTCACATCTTCACATTTTTACTCACCTTGCACTCCCCTGGGTACTCACGCTGCAACTTCCAGTGACTCACGTTGCAGCTTTTCGACTAACTCATGTTGCAACTTTCCCAGTAACTCATGCTGGAAGCTATGCTTGTCTCCTAGGCACTCACGCTAGGGTTTCCTTGGTTTTCTCATGCTGTAAGAGCTCACATTGGGGCATGTTCCCAGCAACTCACACTGCTTGTCTCCCATAGAACTCACGTTTTTTTTCTTCCTGCCTTGACACTCACGCTAGAAGCTAACCATGGGCTGCACTCACACTGAGCCTCCCTCTAGCAGTCATGCTGTCCTGGAGAGGTCACGCTACCCAGAAACCCTGATTGATCATGCCCTGGCACTCATGTTGTCACCACCCTGGCACACACACTGCAACTTGCCCTAGGTCCCCTACATCACATGTACCTAAAAAGTTCCCTAGAAATTTCCCAGTAACTCATGATGGGGCCTATTTCGAGGAACTCACACTACAAGAAAACTCATGCGACCTTTTTCCAAAAAAAATGGGGCCTCCCCCTGCAATGCAGCTCACGCTACCAAAAAACAAAAAATCAATTTGAAAACCATTTTGAGCATGCAATGAAGCAACCCGTTAAAAAAACAACAACAATCAAAAGAGAAGAGTAGGGTGCAGTAGAAGATCATCAAGTAGCAGATGATGCAATAACAAAAAAATTAATTGGAAGTGTTGTGACAAATTTGAAAGAAGAAAGTAGTGCAGATTACATATGAAATATGCACAAAGAAACTTATCACAAATATACTCATCTATTTTGGAAAAGAAGTGTGCGAGTTGTATTTTTAGGAAAGTTCCCCTAGATTCTTAAAGCTTTGAAAAAGCTAGAAAAGAATTTTCAATTTCTCCCCTACAACGTAGCTCACGTTGCCTTGTAAAAAGCTCATGCTGCCCAGAATATCCCTAGCACTCATGATGATTTTGCCCCAGTGAACAAAATGCAAGGAAATCCAACTCACCTAACTCACCCTACTCATGCCCTACAATGCTCTAGGCACTCACGCTGACACCATGAAAACAAAATACAGCAGGCCAAAAACCCTAGAAACAAGCCCTGGATCCTGAAAAGACCCAAAATCATGGCCATAGAAATTCTGCCTAGCTAACACTATTTACAAATATTGGAAAGAAGAAAAACCAGAGGAAACAAATCTACCTGTGTAGAGCTCCATCCCACGTTGGAATCTTGGCTTGGGGGAGAGGCTAGAGTAGCTCTTCACTCTCCTCCACAAATGCCAGATTTTCTTACCTCTTCCCTTTACCTCGGCTTGCTTTCCCTTTGCTCTTCATGGCTGCCCTGTAACTCACGCTGTAGCTCACATTGATGCTGATGCTGACACTCACGCTGCACTCCTTAGCTCACACTACAGTCCAAACTTCCAGGAACTCATGCTAATAGAAATGATGCCCTTGTACTCCAAAACTCTCTTTTAAACCTCTAATGTTCATTCCCAACTTAATTTAGTCTATTTTATTTTATTTTATTCTATTTATTTAAATTTACCATGTTTAAATTTCATTTTTATTTATGTCATCTCTATTTCATGTTTGTCTAATATTCCTCATTATTCCAACTTCTCAAGATGAGGCCAAAATATTAGAAATAAAAAATTTATATAAAGGAGGGGAGAAAGGTTAAAATCAAAAAAAAAATTTATGTATATACAAACATATAAAAATACATCATGATGTGCATGGAAGTCCATAAGACTTTAAAACCCCATGAATTTATTGTTGACACAAAATTTAGAAATCAACAATGCTCTATACACTCAATCAGAAACACAAGATGACTTGAATATTATTGGCCCGATATAGCCTAAAACTACCATGACCACTGCTACGTCTTATAATTTTGCTAGTACATGAATTAATTACCTAATGCCCATTTACATTTAATAACACCTTAGTCAAGCAGGTGTCACTTACTTTGCTCCTATTTTAAATTGGTAGGAGAAAACACATGGATGCCAATAATACACTTTCAACATTATCTCTTAGTGGACCACATGGGGAGGTAAAAAGAGCAATCAATCTAGAATCCTTGGATCTAGACCCATCTGGTTATGCTAACCTAATAACTCTCACTCAAGAAACATCAGAATGGCCTAAAAATGTGACTAGGACTTTAGATCTAGAAGCTGATAATATCACTGAAGATCCTCTTGTTGAAGTCCCCATTACTACATTCAATGATGAAGCTAGAACAGTGAAATTAAGTGCCCTACTAGACTTACAACTTGTCAATGACATCACTCAGGTACTGAAGGATAATATAAAAACATTCGCATGGTCGTATACCGACATGCCAAGATTAGACTGCCGAATCATCCAACACAACATCATTCTTGATGAAAAAATCAAACTGGTGAAGCAAAAATCACGAAAGGTTAGACCTGAGGTGGTGTTAGTAGTCTGCGCTAAGATCACAAAGCTCTGCCAAGCCAGTTTCATCTGACCCATTGACTATTCTGACTAGGTATCAAACATTGTCTTAGTCCCTAAGAAGAATGGTAGTATATGCATATGCATTAACTTCCGTGATCTCAACATAGCCACTATAAAGGATGACTTCCCACTACCTAGCATTAATCAACTTATTGACACAACTGCTGGGCATGTGCTATTATCCTTTATGGATGGATTTTCAGGATACAACCAAATAAGAATCAACCTGGAACATCAACTCAAAATAACTTTTATGATGCCTTGGGGTATATTTTGCTATACGATGATGTTGTTTGGTCTTAAAAATGTAGGTGCTACATATCAATGAGCAATGACATATATATTCAGTGATTACATGCTCAATTTGCTCAATGATTATGTTGACGACATCATGGTTAAATCTAAAACAACCGAACAACATGCAAAGGACCTAGACCTAGTTCTTAAACGTTGTCTTAAATATGACCTTAGGCTCAACCCAAAGAAGTGCATCTTTAGTGTTAAAATGGGAAAAATTCTTGGCTTTGTAGTCTCTGGAATAGGGATATGGGTAGACCCTGATAAGGTTAAGGTAATAACTAACATGCAACCACCAAAAAACATTACCAAACTACGAGGTCTCCAAGGTAAACTACAATTCATTAGATGTTTCATCGAAAGGCTAACAAATAAGTTGAGACCCATGCAATACTTACTATGAAAGAATGTGCATTTCCAATGGACTGAACAATGCTAGGAAGCATTCAAGAACATAAAGCAAGAACTGGCTCAACTACCAATAGTTTATTTCCCATAGAGTAATAAACCCTTCTACATCTACCTTGCAACTTCTGATTCTTCCATTGCATTAATGCTTTGTCAAAAATGTAAAGATGGAGTCAAGATCCCTATATATTACCTAAGCCACACTTTGATCTCCTATGAACAACGATACAACAGCATAGAGAAATCATGCCATGCTCTTGTCTTCTCCTTAAAGAAATGGTGGAGTTATCTCTTCCGTAATCAAGTTTACATCATTTGCAAGGATAATGTACTCTGCGTCATCACCAACAACATCTACGAGTCAAGTAGGATATCTAGGTGAAAAGCGATGATCACAGAGTTTGACCTACACTATGTTGCTCAATCTTCCACTAAAGGTCAAGCAATAGTCACACAGTTAACCATCTTGCCAACGCATGATCAAACAATGATTAACCCTGAATTCCCTGATGAGAATGTTAATAGTATAGACATCGTACCTAATAACTACGAGGCGATCCTTTATTTTGATGGAGCTTCAACTTCCTGAGGAGGAAGTGTTGCAACAATTTTAACATACCCCTCGAGAGAAATCCAATCCTTTGCCTACTAATTAAACTTTCCCTATACCAATAATGTGGTAGAATACGAAGGACTTCTTAGAGGTCTTCAAGAAGCATTGACTTCAGGAATCAAACGTCTTGTAGTTCGAGGTGATTCACAGTTGGTCATTAATCAGGTCATGGAAGTTTACGCATGCAAAGCTTTCCATTTGCAACCATATTGTGACTTGACCAAACATCTGCTGAAGTAGTTGATAGAAGTTGATATACAACATGTCCCTAGAAGTGAGAACACTATTTCCGATGCACTCGCTACACTAGCCCTAAACATAACACCCAAAATGTTCCATGCGTTGCCTAGCTCTATAACAAATTGTGCCAAACCTATAACCGACACTCTCGATGAAATACCTATAGCATCTGTTAGCACAACACACATAGTAGAATGGTATGATGACATAAAAGAGTACCTTCTATGAGGTGAACCTTCACAACATTTGACAAGTGCTCAAAAGGACGTAGTGCGAAAATGCTCTTGGCAATATATGTTAATAGGAGAAACCTTGTGTTGAAAATCCTATGAAGGAATTCTGTTGATGTGCGTTAGTAGCATTGATGGTCAAATAATTGTAGAACAAGTCCACGAAGGACTTTGTGGAGGGCACATAGCACCCAAAGCAAGGGAAACAAATATTAGGTGCTTGGGCTACTACTGGCCACACATGGAGTATGATTGCTTCTCCAAGGTCAGAACATGTGACAAATGCACAGTAACCTAATACATATGCCACCTAACGAATTACACACAACAAAAATCACATGGCCATTCCAAAGATGGGGATTAGACTTAATTGGACCGATAACACCATCATCCTCCATAGGACATAGCTTCATTATCACTACAACTAAATACTTCACAAAATGGGTAGAAGTTATTCCCCTCAGGAAGAACACTTCTAAGCATGTTTGCAATTTCATAATAGAAAACATCGTGACTCGTTTTGGTATTCCAATGACCATCATTACTGAAAATGAACCACAGTTTAGCAGTGCAGATACTAAAAGCTTCTGTGAAAGCCTAGGTATTAAACTTGCATTCTTGTCACCTTACTACCCACAGAGCAATGGTCAAGCAGAAGCTACAAAAAAAATGTCATCATGGCGCTCAAAAAGATGTTAAATCAAAGCAAGAGGCGATGGCACAAACAACTAGTCTATGCATTGTGGGCATACAGAACAACACATCGAACATCTACAGGTAAAACTCCATATAGCCTTGTATACAGATCTGAAGCTATTTTACCTTTGGAGTTACAGGTTCCCTCATTGCAGATAGCTCTCTTAGGCCTCCTTGATGAAAGCCAAAGCAATGAACTGTGCATTACTGACCTTGGCTTAGTGGAGGAGGAATATGTATGAACACTTGATCAGATCTAGTGGTACCAGAAACAACAATGGCAATGTCATAAACATGATATACATAAATGCTCAATTAAGGAAGGAGACCTAGTCCTTAAGGCCATTCGTGAACATCCAGATAAATTCTTAACTAACTGGGAAGGGCCTTACTTAGTCACCAAGGTGTACAATAATGGAGCATTTCAACTTGCTAACATGGATGGAAATGAATTCGCTAATCCTACAAATCACCTGTACCTAAAATAGTACTATGTCTAATCAAACTAAGGTACATAACGGTCCTGGCATCATGACCTAAAATTGATACCATAGAATGGTCTTGGGGCTATGACTTGAAACTGGTACCACAGAATGTCTTGGAGTCATGACAATAAATCAACACCATAGAGCTCCATCTGGTATGATACTAAACTACCACATCTACTCGCTATGACATGAGACTAGCATCTAGAGTCCACTAAGACTATAAACTGGTTTACCTCTTCATAGTCTGCTATGACTATAAACTAGCAATGCACCATCCGCTATGATGCTAAATTGGTGCCGTCCAAAGGGTTATGCTGTGAAACTAACCCACAATAGTCCGCTAAGACTATAAACTGGCGACATCATCAATGATCAGGAAATACTTGAAAAGATCTGTTGCTGTAATTTGCTATATCTAATCCACAAAAACTTGTTAAATAATTTATCTCTTGGACCCAGATGAAGCTAATGCTATTCTGTCTTCTTTGAAATTGCAGACGATGGCTCAATTCCCTTGGTTTTTTTCAAGTTTAAAGTGCTTAGTTAACCAAATCATTTGTGTTTTTCTTGTCTCCTTGGAGTTGTGTTTGTAGGATGACATGCCTAAGGTGTTTGTGAATAGATGCACCTCATCATGAAAACAAGGTATCACATTCTTCTTGATGCATGCAACTAGGTTAATCAATCCGTTCATAAGTACATTCCCCATACATTCCCTATTCTCTACCATGTTCCCCTTATCCTATTCAATTACACCCTCCTTGATACATTCTACTCATCCTGAAACTCTTGATACACTGTTACACACTGTGATTCTCTAAGCAGTTATAACGCAAAACACAGTACACGGTACATGATACAAATTCAAATGCATGAACACGAGTATAGCATTGAAAGCAAGCTCTTCCAAAAAGAACAAAAGGAAAATAAAAATGAAAAAGAAAAAAAATAAACAAAGAGAAAAAGAACAAAAAAAAAAGATCAAAGAGAAAAATGCATGGAAAATGTCTCCATGATCCCATGGACATCATAGACCAAGGACCATTGGGTATTCGTATACAAGCCCCAAGCAAGAAGGCAATCATCTTAGAAAGATAGTTACACTCATGTCACAAAAGATCATGTTGCACAACATCGCATGGCTTTGGCTATTTACAATGGGTTCCCATAAATACTCTATAAGAGTCTCGTTTCTCCAAAGAATGCACCTCCTATATCTTGGTTCCAAGTCTGCTAAACATTGGCTACTCAGAAGGACCAAAAATATGACTTGTTCCCATGAGAGCATTCCTCTCCCATAAGTCCTATAGCAATTACAACCCTTGATCAAATCTTGATTTCCCTGGTTACAACCAATCTCCCTGCATCTTGAAGTACACATTCCCAATACCATGTGCTTTTGAACATGGTGCGATGACATCCAGTCAAAGGATGATGGATAATGCTTGGTACTTGGTTGTTCATGGTGTTTTGCACTTCTTTGTCGATGCCTCTTGGGTAGATTCCTCTAGATGTTAACAAAGAGAGGCCAATGAAACACCACTAATTTCAGCCTAAAACTTTGAAATGAGAATGAATCAAGCCCTTTCGAGCATTCAGGAAGCAAACATTTGACTAAGGCTTGTAGCTCATGCTCAACTTGCTCAAGCCAACTTGCTCATGCTGTCAAGCTAGCTTGCCCTCAGCGTGAGTAACTCCAATAGCTTGAAAATCAAGTCAAAGATGGTCCAATATAAAGGTACAAGCCATCCTCAAGGGCCACTATGGTCCATTAAAAGTTTTAGCATTCCAGAGTTTAAATTTTGGGGTAGATTGGACAAATTTTCTCACTCACACTGATGGTCATGTTGAGGTCATGTTGGCAGCATGAGTATATCATGAGCAACTATGACAACCTCAAAAAGTCGAAATGATTTGATTCTAAGGTGAAATTCATCCTTAGGCAACCTCCAGAATTCCAGATTTCAAGGTCCAAAATTGCATGTTTTTGCAACTCATGCTGTGGTCACGTTGGTAGCTTGAGTCCAACATGAGCTGCCAAAAGTGGCTCAAAACAAGTCACTCTCAAACTTAGGTTTTGACTTGCAGATCATTCTCAGGGTTAGACATAGTCAGGAAAATCATTATACTCAAGGAACAGGCTTCAAAAATCAAAATTTGATGTAAAATATGTCATTTTTAGCTCACTCATGCTAACAATGTGAGTGCAACGTGAGCATTGGTCACGCCCAATCGAAAGCATGCCAAACAGATGCTGAGGACACACCAAGAACAAATCAACTCACACTAGAATACTTGGTGAAATAGAGATGCCTCAAACATCCACAAAACCACTCAAATTGACATCCTACAGTAGTCAATGCAAGGACCAAGAAGTTTTAAGTGAGCCAGAGTCAACCTCTTTTGTTGTACATTATCATTCTCATTGTAAATTTTCATCATTTGTGAGCTTGTCAAGCTCTTACGCTCCAAAATTGTATCTAGTTTCGTGGGTGTAAGCTAGCTAGCGTAAGCTAACACATGCTGTAAGATACAGTGCATCTGATCAAGAATGTAGCCTACCTACATGCGTCCAACCCACACATAGCTATCCATCAAACATGTGTCACATGATCTGTTTTCCTCTCATCTCTCAACCATTGATTCCATGCATGAATTTCATGCCCGAACCTAGCCAAACCTTATAAATACCCCATCCATTCACTTAAATGCGGTTGGAAATTTAGAAGGTTGACAACTTAGGAGACACTGACTAGCAACTTTTGGATGCTCAAGCACACTTGACTCCTAGCATCCAAGTACCTGCAAGCATATCACCCTAGGGCTTAGCATTTGACTTGCCATCCACACATGCAGCTATGCTTTGACTATTGTACATTCATTCTAACCAATATGATACAATTCATTTTTTCCTTCTGCTATATTTTTTACTTCATTTTAAATTTAGTTTACACTTCGTTTATAATACTAGTTCTGTACATGATCTGTTTGCATTTTACGAGTCATTGTTTACATTTTGTGCATCAATTATGATAACCCCAGCACAAGCCATAGCTTATGTTCTGGGAAGTCCTTAGTTGATTTATGTGTAAACCATCCAAGGCACTCTGTCTTCATTTTTCCTTTCTAGCTTTCCCTCATGTGAAGACAAGGTTTTATTTTTTCCCTTCCAGCCTTATACTGACGATTTCGGTTAGTACAATGACGTTGGATATCTGAAGTCATAGGTTATATACTAGTCTATAAATATAGTGCCTAGGCTCTTGATTTGGCATAAATTTTCGATAGTTTTTAGTTAGAGTAGTGAAGCTCTTGCAATTTATTTTCTCCAAAGCTAGAATATTTTTGAGTGCCTGTAGGAGTCTAAGTGTGTACAATTCTTTGTTCAAGCATTGATGTACTTGAGTACAGCAGTGTGATGGGAATAAAAACAAACTCTTTTGATAATCCTTAAAGCATTAAGAATAAATTAATATTTCTTTTAATGCACTTTACTTTCATGTACTTTACTTTAACACATTTGAATGAAGCAATTAATTTTTAGTTGTTAATGAACACAAGCATGATCACTTTAAGCATACATATAGTACTTGGTAACCTAGCAATTCTTAACATTTGGTAGCCCAGTAGCACTATATGTGTTCAAGATGTGTCCAGGAAAGTGGGACAGTTACTTATGTTAGGCTAGTTAGATAGTAGAATAATTAGACATTGAATTCCTCTACCTTTCATTCTTGTTGCAGGTGATAAACTTATAAAACATAAAATGATAAAAATAATGTACCTCAATTACACTTAAACCATATCCTTGAACTCCAAAAGTGTAGTTGGGAAGGCAATGAATGTTCTCAACACCCATTTCACTTCCTAGAAGAACTAGTGTACTAGAGAAATATAGGTCCACAAAATTCAACTAGATCATGTGTAAACGCCTTAGTGATTCATATGGTTGGATGTGGGGGTACCTCACTTCTCATTAGAAACTAACATCTCTGGTATTCCAAATTAGTTTAATATATGAGTCTCAAGGAAATTGATCACATCATATGAGGAGCTTCTTCTTAAAGCTTTAGCTTCTGACCATTTAGTAAAATAATTAGTAGCTAGGAGAATGAATTTATAACCTATTCTTAAAGGTGTAATAGTTCAAATGAAGTCTAATCCCCATTGTTGAAAAGGTCAATCAAAAATCACTAGTTTTAAAGAAGCATTTTATTTTCTTAATTTAGGATCATGTACTTGACATTTAAAATATTTTTTATTTTATCATTGATATCTTGATACATTTTTGGCTAATACAATTTGTATCTCAACACATGCTGCATTGTGGACTTTGGTGACTCATAGAAGAATCTTGAATGCTCA
Organism: Gnetum montanum; assembly: GCA_015680685.1. NCBI lineage: Eukaryota > Viridiplantae > Streptophyta > Gnetopsida > Gnetales > Gnetaceae > Gnetum > Gnetum montanum. The sequence continues at coordinate 2,013,400 of MNCI01016273.1, read as the reverse complement.
TGAAATTAATCTAATGCAAGCTCAATTTGGTCATTCTTAACACATTTCAAAATTTCTTCTATGAAGTCTTTCCTAAATAATGTTTCATATTTAATGATAAATTTACGAGCTTTTTTTTTATAAAAGATATTCTTTGAATTTTTCTTAAATTCTCTAGTATTTTTCTATAGAAAAGAAATTCAAAAATATTATCAAACTAGTTTTCTTCAGTGGAATTTAATATAAATGATTTAGGATCTTTGGTCATAAGTTTATCTAGATCAATTCCTTTTACCCTTTTACAAGACTCAAGTGAGAATTTGAATTGCTAAATTTTTGTAATCAAGTTTTCCCTTTTTTAATCCATTTCATTTTGAGCTAAAAATTTTCTAATAGTTGGCTCTACAATCATGATATATACTATTGCATGCTTCAAATAGTATTTAAAGTGTATAAGTACCTTAATCACTGCATATGCCTACTTCTCCAATTCTGTATAATTTTTCTCAAAACTTTTAAGTTGATACCCAACAAAAATATATTAGTACATCTTCTTTGTTATTCTTTTGAGTTAAGATGAAGGCAATTGAGTCATTAGAAAAAAATGAATATAACCAAAAATATTCCTTCAATTTTAGCTTAGTAAGATAAGGTACTTCTTTAATTTCCTTTTTGATCTTGTTAAGAGCTTAGATGGATTCTAGTGTTTTTCTAACTTCAAAATCCTTTTAAAGAATTATAGTTAATGGCTTAGTAATTTCTGTGAAACTAGGTATAAACACTTTGACAAAATTTATCTTTCTAAGAGATTTCTTATTTGTTGGATGTTTAATGCCCTAAATTGTCTCAATTCTTGAATTATCAATAACTATACCCTTCTAACATATGATATGGCCAAGAAGACTTCCAGATTTTATTCCAATAATTCTTTTCTTTGGATTTAGAGATATACCAAACTTACAACATCTATCAAAAAAATATCTTGAAGATGGCCTATATGATCATATTTCCTACATAAATAAAGAATAACATTATCAAGATACACAATGATAAATTTTCCAATAAGTCCCTTGAATGTCATATCCATTGCCCACTGAAATGTTGACCTTGCATTGAAAATGTCAAAAGAATTCTAAAGTATACAAATGTTCCCCATTTTGTGGTGAAAGCTGTTTGATATCTATCATCTTTATGAATCATGATTTGGTTATATCTTGAAAATCCATCTAAAAATTAATAGCCTTTACATCCTGAAAATTTGATTAATAGCTCATTGATTCTAGGAAGTGGATACATGTCTTTCTATGCTACCTTATTCATATTTCTAAAATCAACACAGAGTGTGATATCTCCATTTTTATTTCTTACAAGTACAAAATTAGCTATCCACATAGAATATTGAATGGGATAAATAAATTGGCCTACAATAGCATTTTAATTTTAGATTTCATTACAAGTTCAAACATAGGATTAAATTTCCTTTATTTTTGTCTTACCAGTTTATAGCCTCTAATCAAATAAATCTTATGAGTAATTACATTAGAGTTGAAACTTTTGAGATCATCATTTTACCATTTAAAATTATCAAGGTTCTTCTTGAGTAATGACAATAATTTTTTCTTACAATCACTTTTCTTAGTTATGTTTAATGCCTTTGGATCATCCTCTAAGCCTAGATTTGTTGCTTCATGTCTTATGCTCATAATTTTGAACCTTTAATCCTTTAATTAATTTTTCATGAAACTCTTGTTTGGAGCTAATAATTTCCTTTGGAATAAAATTAGAGTTGATTTAAGTTGAAATTTCATTAGCAGATAGAATTTTACCTTTAAATTTATCCTTATTTCTTAGGAATTTGAGGATATGATGGTCATCATTGAAAACTTGAAAATGTTCTACATTATCAGGAACATATGGTTGATGTTGAAATTCTATAATAACTCTTTTATATATGATGATTTTTAAAGGATCCATGGTAGATGTAGACATAGTTAATTCATCAGCTAGTAAATTTTCATTTTTAAAAATGTGCATAACTTCACATTATTCAAACTTTCCTATTAAATCATATGTGAGTTGTTTGTAGGATCGCAAAAATGAACTTTTGACCACACAAGTTCCCTTAATTTGTTCACAAATAAGTTCAAAATTGCCTCTAATAGTTATTCTTTTCACACCCTCTTCCAAAGATATCTTGATTCCTACACATAGAGCTTCATATTCTACCTTATTATGAGTACATGGAAATGCCTAATGAATGGCCTTGAAAATTTTCCAAGAATCTTCTTTAATTAAAACAATACCAATTATAGTCCTTTTAGAGTTACATGAATAATTAAAATATAATTTCCAGTTTTCATCTTCTACTTGTTCTATTCAAAATAGAAATTCCCCTTATAAAATATACTCCTACTAAAATATCTTTAGTGTCAATGACTTTATTCTTATAATTATATGTAACATTCTTTAGCATGAAGGGCTCACTATATATGTACATCTAATTTAGTTTTCCTTTCCATGGCAATCATATATGTGAATAATCAGTTTCTATATATCTTGAAAAGTTTTTAATTCAATTTTTACTCAAAAGAAGGCTATATGAGTCTACAATATTTGCTATTTGGATTGTTACTCTAGTTTTAATATGAGGCTCAAAAGCTATTTGGAGTAAGAAATATTCTAACTATCCCATAATTTTCACTCTACTTTTATCTACTAGAATAATCTCCTTGTTTGATTATCTTGATGATAGACCTAGTTTTTTGCATATTGATAGTGGAATAAGAGTTGAAGCAAATATTGAGTCAACCAAAAAATTATGTAGATGTCTTCCATTTAATTTGATTGTTATAATAAAAGGATGTGCTTCTTTATTAGGTATACATTGATGAGTGGTGAGGTACCCCTACACTGAACCATACGAATACAAGTGTTTCATGCACGATTTAGTTGAACTCTATAGATGGGCTAGTTGTGGTATCTAGATAGTAACTTGTTGATCGAAGTTCGCTATCTTCCCACCTAGACTAGTATTTTCTTTGTCATGGATGGTTTAGTCTAGAGTGAGGTGTATGATGTAGTTTCTAACCTAGTGCTACTCCTAGAGGCAATGGAAAATAACTTTAATTAAGCTAGGAGATAAAGGGAGAGAGAGTTTAAGCCAGCCTAAGTGTGATGAGCATCTATTCCTTAATCATCTAAACACATCTTGGACCTCGTGCACAACTACCACTGAGGTTACCAAGCACATGGCCTAGGTAGGCTACTGGGATGCCAAGTAGTCACACTTGAATGCTCGTGATTAAGTTGTACTCATTCCACATTTAAGGAGTTTAGGGTGAAGAGATATTAACTACAAAAGTAATAATAATAATAACAATTAAATAATTAAAATAAGTGAATGCTACAATGATGAAGTAATCTCGATCTTTATTTCTAGTCATGTGCGTGTCCAAGTATGCCACACTCGAATAAAGGATGCCATACAATTATAATCATCCCATGGAAAAAATGCACTAGGAGAAAGGGTTGAGAGGAAAAATTGACAAAACGATCCTACTCTAATACTAAACTAACTCCTACTTTCTCATGTGCCCCATTGTGTATTTATAGGCTCACACGGGAACCACGATATCATGTATGCTATTTCGCTTATCAGGCCATAATATTGCGAGTGCGATATTGGGACTCATCAGATATCAGGGGTCTGATATCAAAACCTAGGTAACAGGGGTCTGATATCAACACTTGGTTAACAAGGGTCCAATATCAGCACCTCGCAAACAACAATTCATCATACCCCCATGATTGAATAACAACTCATCCTCGAGTTAAACAAAATGAGAATGAGTCCAATTGATTACATAGTGAATAGGTATGGGATTATTGACTAACTAGAAATTATTCATGCCATAATGTGGGATTGAACAAAATAAAATTGAGACACAAACACAGAATTACAAAACTTTGTTGGAACTCATGTGGTTCTAGATGGCGGTGGTTCCTCCATGGGTGCTTTTGTTTTGTCTTGTGCGCCAGGCTTTGAGATTGATACCATTGAAGAAGTGCCTAATGTTTCTCCTCTTCTATCCAAGGATTATGAGTCATCCATGCTAATGTTTTAATGTTTGATGAAGTTAGCACTTCTCATGGACACGACAACTGTGGGAACACTTGATTGGCCTTGACATGCTATGCCGTAAATAGCCATTATTCCTCTTCATAGGCTTGGGCCTTAACCTCTCCACCTTTTGCTTGTCTAGATCGTACAATGATAGGAGTTTCCTAATGGATGCTAACTGATTGTGTCTCCTACTCCACATGTTCTGCATGAGGTCCTTAGCCTCTGCCTCCCCCTAGACATTCAGTTGCACCTTGAGAAGGTCCTACTTGTTGTCATCTTTTAGGGCCCATCTATAATCACAGAAAGATTATTTGTTATTAAGGTTATTGAAAGAAGTTCCATTATCTCATACCTTACTCATTGCCTTTAATAAATGTTGAATTCTTTGCTTAGTGTGATTTTAGAGTTGGAAAGTTTTCAAGGAAGTTTCCCTAAAAGTTTAATGTTGGACCTGATTTGTTTAGGTGACTCATCAAAGGACATGTAATGGTTTGGAGGAATGTTTCATAAAATTATGACAAAGGAAAGAATAGATTTGGCAATGAAGTGCTCAGAGGGTATAAAATGATGTGGTGGTGTGCAACAAGTACAAATTACAAAAGTCATGCAAGTTGATCCTCCCCAAAGTAGGTTCCAACCTATAATGACCTTGTGTAACCACACCTTAAAATGTCCATAGGCACTAGAAGGGTTAAATGTAATCCACACTAGTTCCACAAAACACACACATGTAGATACCACCGTGATGAGGTATGAATTCAATGCTATATAAGTCACGAGTCACAAATTCGTAGACAACAGGATGAGATGAATTGTAGAAGGGATTGTAGAGATTGGGACATGAGGTAACTGGCCTAGGGCACAATGAATCCTTTGTGTAAGGCATGATTAATGTGTCATTAACCTGTTGGTCAAAAATCAGGACCAAGTCCATTCCTCTAATTACTAACATCACATTACTTAATCCAATGATGGACAACCATAAGAGCACCATGACAGTAAGGCATACGATCACTTGATGTTTTGTACAAGGGAGGAGTGATTTTTCTTTGTGTCACTCTTCTTCTCTTTTTTTCTCTTTCTTTCTTTTTTCTTTTATTTTTGAATGAATGCTTAATCTAGAGAAGCCACGTACCTTCAGGCATGGGTGCATGTCTTTCTAGTGGGACCCCTTAGAACAACATTGAGTTTTCTTGATTGAGTGCTTTTTGATTACTCTTACTTCCATTTTTCATTAGATTACAAGGATCTTAGTACAACCAAGCTACATGATAACTTCCATGGATGTCACCAAAGAGAATCCACAAGTCCCCTTGATGTTACATCCTGGTCATTCTCGCTTAGTCCATCCTTCTTTGCTCTGGGTATAATAACACAAGGTTACTTTAAATTTTAATGATTAGGAATATCATTATACCTAGGGTAGAACCTCTTATTAATAGAATGGGTAGGTGGATGTTGTGGGCTCGCTGTTCAAGTAATTAGTCACCTAAGACTTGATAGCATAGAACAACACCTCAACCAACGAGTCACATGAGTGCTTTATTCATAGATGAGATTACTCATAAAAAGATAAAAAGATAGAAAGATAAAGTAATAAATTAAAAGGTCAAAATTTGGAAAACAAAAATTTATAAAATTAAGGAAAAGGAAAATATTAATTAATTCTTCTATTGTTAGAATGGGGGATACCCCTCATAACTAATTGGTTTAGAATGGCAAAAATTAATAAATGGAAGGTTGGGATCCTTGCATGTTGGAAATATTGAGACCCAATCATACTTACCCCATTGGGGTTCACACACTTGATTAGAGTTGACATAGTGGGGAAAGTTATAAGATGTGGTTAATTTATAAGGAGTTGACCCACTATGGTACTTGTGACTGTAAGATGGTATGCAAGGATCAATATGTCTCCCTACGCAGCTATATTCATTGGGCCATATGGTTGTTGGAGTATTTAGTGGTGGCCCTAATAAGATGACATGAGGCATTGGGTTTGAAGAGGAAGATGCACCATAGTGTTGGACTTGTGCTGAGTTGGTGGATGTAGTGGTTTTTGAATTGTGGTGTCCCTTTCTACGGTCACGTCTAAAGAAGGGATGCCTATGATGTTGTGGAGAATTCCCACAACTATTGATAGTAGAAGCACAAGTAACATTCATGGGTTGATGCTATGGTGCAAATCCTTTGGGCACAATTGGTGGTGATGTAAAAGGAGATGAAGGATGAGAATTTTGAAATTGAGGAGAAGTGTAAGGTACATGAGGTGGTGGTCTTGTTGGAGAGGATATGGGTTGATAGTATTGAGAATAATCATAATGTGGTGAGGCAGAAGATGTTGACCCAATTGGGGAAATAGGATGTTGAACTTGATAAGTACTTAGGTTTGGATGGTATGAAGGGTGTAACCATTTTTGGGATGGCCTTCCCCATGACTGGGATTTTTGCCACTGTGATTGAACATAGTATTTTTGTATGAACTATGGATGTAACATTCTTCCCCAATGCTTATGTAAATGTGACAAGATTGGACATTAACATTTGGGATGATCATATAGGAAAATGTTACACTAATACATATGATTAGCAGTTGAGTTCTTATTCTCTTTAATCCTCCTTTCCAATCATCTAAAGGTGTTTTGTCCTATTTCTTAGGTTGTCATAATTCTACCTTTAATAGCATTGGCATATTCCCCATATTTTTCATGCATACATTCCATCATCTTATTGATATTTTCCTTAACTTCATCTAATGATTGTAGTACTGGAAAAGATGGTTCCACCTCCTTGTAGTGAGTTGATTTCTCCTCTTCATAATCATGGGCCCTTGTTGATTTTTTGGCCTGTTGAGATTTTTCAGCATTCTCCCATTTAGCCATTTCTCCTTCTTCTTTTGCTACCTACTTAATAAGCTCTTGGAGTTGGTGGGTTCATATCTCATATAGTTGACCTCAGGCATATATCCCTAGGGTTTCTCTTGTTTCATTATGGAGCCCATCCATGATGTGGTACATTAACCTTTCCTTAGAGAACTCATGGCTTGGGGAGTTGTTTAATAATGCATAATATCTTTCTAAGGCCATGTCCAAGGGTTCATGTTGTGCTTGTTTCCACTCTTGGATTCGTCTCCTCAAGGCTGACACTCTCGCATAAGTTTGATATCTTTCTTTGTAGAGTTCTACCATTGTTGGCCAATGTCGGATTGATTTTTGTTTTAAGGACCTATACCATACTTTTGTGTGGCCAACGAGTGTCATAAGAAAGAGCTTAAGTTTTTGCCACCCATTATCAATATTATTCCATACATAGGCATCATGGAAGGCTTGTAGATGATGTTGTGGATCTAAATCATAGCCTCCTGAAAACTTGGGAAAGTTGTTTAAGTCAAGCCTAGGTAAACGAATTTCCTTATGATGCTTGTGGGATGTTCGAACAGCCTCTTGTATTTTCGTTAGGCTTGTAGTGGCCAATAGGGGTTCATCGTCACTAGGTATGTTATGCATTCATGAGTTGGGATGATGTTGTCTTCATTTATGTTCATAGGAAACCCCTACATTAGATTGGGTACTCCAAACTTCATCTTCATCATTATATAATTCGTTGGTTATGCAATGAATTACCTTACTAGTTGTTGTGTTATCATAGTCTTGTGAGAGAGACATTGTTGTGAACCATGTGTGACTTAATTGAATTGAATTTAATTTCTTTTCTAAAGGACATATCATTAATACTTGTTACAGCGATCTTGTATGATATAACTAATCTAGATAACTAGCACTATCCCTGACAATGGTGCTAATGATGAGTGGTGAGGTACCCCTACACTCAACCATATGAATACGAGTGTTTCATGCACGATTTGTTTAACCTTCGCAGATGGGTTAGTTGTGATTGTAGTTCACTATCTTCCCACCTAGACTAGTATTTGCTTTTTTATGTATGGTTTAGTCCAGAGTGAGGTGTATGATGTAGTTTCTAACCTAGTGCTACTCCTAGAGGCAATGGAAAATAACTTTAATTAAGCTAGGAGGAAAAGGGAGAGAGAGTCTAAGCTAGCCTAAGTGCGATGAGCATCCATTCCTTAATGATCCATACATATCTTAGACCTTGTGCATGACTACCATTGAGGTTACCAAGTGCATGGCCTAGGTAGACTACTGGGATACCAAATAGTCACACTTGAATGCTCATGATTAAGTCTTACTCAATGTACATTTAAGGAGTTTAGGGTGAAGAGATATTAACTATGAAAGCAGTAAATAAAAATAACAATTAAATAATTAAACTAAGTGAATGATGTAATGATGAAGTAATCTTGATCTTTATTTCTGGTCATGTGCATGTCCAAGTACGTCACACTCGAATAAAGGATGTTGTACAATTACAATCATCATACTACAGGCATGCATTGGGAGAAAGGGTTGAGAGGAAAAACTAACAAAAAGATCCTACTCTAACACTAAACTAACTCCTACTTTCCCATGCGTCCCATCGTGTATTTATAGGCTCACACAGGAACCATGATATTGCGTATGCAATATCGCTTGTTAGGCCGCAATATTGCGGGTGCGATATCGAGGGTCTGATATCGAGACTTATCAAATATCAAGGGTTCAATATTAGCACCTGGTTAACAAGGGTCCAATATTAGCACCTGGTTAACAAGGGTCCGATATCAGCACTTGGCAGACCATGATTCATCATACATGGATATTTATTTTTCACCCTTTTTATATTATAGATAAAGTTTGCCTCAAATTCCCCTACATTCTTATTTTCTTTAATCATTTCTAGAACTTTCTTTTGCTAGCTAATCATTTGTAATAGTTGAAAAATACTTATATTAGATTTAATGAACTTAAGGTCTTCAATTAATTCATATTATTTTTCATCATAAAAGTTTGTTCTTTTATTTTATTGAGTGTTCAAGGAAATTCTTTGAGAGTTTTAATCTTTCTTAATATCTTGTTGCCTCTTCTTTTCTTTTTCTTTTGGTTCAAAATGCATCCACATATTAATAGGTTCTGGAATACCATTTAGGAATCTAGAATAAGTTATTATACCCTTCATGATTGTTGTATTTTTCATCTAATGAGGAATCAACATTTGAGTTTATTGATGAATAACTTTCACTCTCAGATGATTTATGAATGTAGCATATCTTTGAAAATTTATTGTTAGACTCAATATCTAGAAAATTTGAAGCCACTATGGGTCCATCATTGTCAAAATTTATTATTTTGACCTGATGATGTCTATGTGTTTTTTTTAGGGTTTTTCTCTTCCTTAAGCTTCACTTTGGCTAAAGCCTCTTCTAATTTTATAACTTTATTTGACAAAACCTTAAGTAATTTCCCTTTCTCTCAATTATCTTCTTGATCCTGTGAATCTATACTTGTTTCTTTACTTATTGAAGGAAGGAAATTGATTTGATTTTAATTATATATAGAAACTAACACATTTTTTTTTTCATTCAAGGATTTCATGATTTCACTATTAGTTAAATTTAATTATTTTTAATTGAATGTCCTCATTAAATAAATTGTTAAAAGTATTTAAATTTGAAGTTTGCTTTAACCAATGAAAATCTTCGGACTAACAATACGTATCTTTAAGAACTTCATCTGGTGGCCTACATTATTGTTAAAATAAATCCCAAATCCTCTAAAATTTAATGTTAAATACACTAATTGATTTCTTTGTATTCTATTTTGTTTGAGCTAATCCAAAATATAGTTATTATTGATTAAGCTGATAACCAAACTAGGCTATGAATAGATTCTTCATATCATCCCAGCTTGTAATACTATTTCTTGGCAACTTGAAATACCAAATTTGAGCCATATCTCTTATATTCACTACAAACAACATACAAGCTTGATCTTACTATTGGACATTTTCATGTGCTAATGCTAACTCAAATAAATGAACATACTCTTTAGCTACGTAAGCTTTCCTAAGAGTATAAGACTTAGGTAGATATTTGTAAACTACCTTGGGGATATCATGGTAATTAAGGAATCTTAGGGGGATGGCCCTTTACCAAGGGTTTACTCGTGGTGGATTTTCCATATTGAAATTTCTTTTAATTGCTGAACATCTAGAATTTACTCGTTTATTTTTAAAGGTTTTTAAACTAGATAAAAGATAGGAACTTTTGGTTCTCTTGGTTTTGACTTCACTTCTAGTTCCTAGTTCACAAAATTTTTCTTTTTCTTCTTCTAATGAATAATTAGTATTGAAATCTAAATAATCCTTAAGGCTTTCAAATTTATAGATTTATCAAGTTTTTTTGTCATGGACAAGGTAGTAGCTTATTTCAAGCCCTCCTTCTAGTGCCAAAGGAATTTTTAGTGATCACTTTGAACTCTTTTTTGTTGCCAACATGTTTGTCGTCACTTTGCAATTAAGATTGCTTACATAGGGGTTCTTTCAAACTCAAATTTTCTTGAATTTAGTACTTGCTAGTTTTTGGAAAAACTAGGACTTGGATACCTCCAAATAAACTTTGTGTGCTAACAAAGCTATATATGTGACTTAAATTTATATGTATTAATCCATTATTTCATAACTTATTTTTATAATGATTGGTAATTTCTTAGTAATGATGCGCCTTTCAAAATGGTCTTATGAGTAACATGTACTTTTGTTTTTCCCTACTGCATAGCCTATAAATCATAATTGAATGATGTTTGCATTACCCATTTTCTCATTTTCATGATAAAGAATGATTTGAAAAATCTATCACTAAATTTCCTTAGAGATATTTCTACAAGAAAGCTAGAAATAGAGTAAACTTCAATGGACAAAATATAACCTTATCAAATTATGTGAATCTTAGTCATAAAAATGTACCTTCACAATAATGAGTGAATTACTAGAGAAAATAAAGCTACTCATATCATTTTATGATAACAAGAAAGGTTTAACTCTTTATGAAAAGCAATCAAACAAAACAGAAAGTAGAAAACAAACATCATCAAACATAGAATTTCTAGCTAAGTAGTTAAAGAAAGAATAATAAAATAACCCCCAAGACACAATTGAAAAGGCTGAAATTAAAATTTTAGAATGTCATTAACTTTTAAAAATGTTCCTTTCCTTTTTTTCTTATTCTTCCTTCCTTTTTTACAAAAAGGTATTTCCCTTTATATAGTGAAATCAAAGTGAATTAGTTACAATGGTAAAGAAGTTATAGAAAATAGTTATTAAAACTAATAGTTGACCATTCTTTTCTTAAAAGTATCTTTGATAAACTATAATTTTGCTAACTACTACTGAATCTCTACTACTATTGCATTTTCTTCTTAGAACTCTTTAACATGTTTATCCTCTCTTTGGACTACATGCTTGTAGTAACTTTGTTTATACAAAAATAATAGTGTTTTGGCTATTTCCTTTGTCTTAGTAGTAGAAAACAACTATGCTATATTTTCGTCTAACTAATCATCATCATTTAGTTCTATGGTACCAATAGCATCAATTATGTACTTTTCACATTCTTGAATGTCTTGTAATGTGATATCAAGATATTTCCTAGCCTTTTGAATCCATTGAATTTGACACAGGCCACCATTCATGACATCATCAAGAAATGTAGTCTCTTATTTAGATAACTAATCTCTTTTTGTATTGGCCAAATCCACAAATTTAATAGTTTTTCATGTAGCTTACTCAAAAGGTTTCCTGTTGCTTTTAAGTTTATTAATGTCAACCAATACCACTTTCTCTTGTTTGTTCATCTCTATTAATTAATCTATAACATATTTAAAGCTATCATCTTATCTCAAACTCTCAACTAAAACTTTGTTATTCCATATTGCCAATTCTTGTTGTAATTCTCTAGTTTCCATATGCAAAGCTTCTAAAATGGCTTCCTTAATTTGAGAAATCTTTATTTAATCTTCATATTTCTTTATCAGTATTTCGAATTCTAATTGCATTGAATGGTGTTGACTTTTCAATTCATCAATTTATTACTATTAATCTTTGATGGTTTCATTGGAAGTTTTTGAATAGTCCACAATAACCATCAATAGATTATTTGCCAATTCATGATGTGACATTTCCATTTTTTTCTTTCTTGTTTTTTGATATATATTCTTTTGTTATAAAATAACTGACTCTTCAACTCTTGATCTCTTTGGATGCTAATGCTAAAAAATCAACCTTCCTCCATCAATCTTTACCTTCATTGATTTTGGCTTTCCCTTAATGATATATCTTGATGGAAAATCAACTAAAGTCAAGGCCTTCTAAAATGTTGAGGCACCAATATAAGTCATGATTATGTTTGAAGATGATAGGTCTTTTTAAAGATGTAGTGTTTTCTTGCTAGAGAGAGATTTCAATTACCTTATCCTTTGCTCCTTGATCTATGTGCAGCAAGTAAAGGCTTTTGGATCTAAAGCTTCATCAAGCCTATCAATCTACTATGAGAAACAATTCTCCTTAATTTTGTTCCATGATTCTTAATTGAACCATTTGGCCAAAATGTGATCACCATTTTCAAACCATCTATTGGCCAATAATTCCTACGCTATGCATTTTTGTTTTGGCAAAATGATTGATAGAGTTCTTCTAAGCTCACCTTTCACCTACGCTTGTCCATATTCACCAATTCATCATTCATTAAGGAATAGACAATGTCATTTTCTCGGTGATCATGGATCTTTCTAAAATATTTATTATGCTTAATGAATCTATTCCCTACTTTTGGAAATATTACCCTTTCATATTTGACCCCTATAATCATCATGTGAGTGGCATTCTTAATATACCAAAAGCTTGTTTGTAGAAGTTTGACCAATGATGTAGTCATGTAAGCATGTCGTAAGGGGCTACTTTGTAGTCACCTTTCCACTTCTAGAGTAGCTAGATAGAAGGTCACAAATCATGGCAATTTCCTTGGCCTCCCTTCAAATCCTCTTATAACAATCTCTGTGTAGTGTGCATGGAAAAAAAAAACGCTCCTCTATAGTTGGCCTTGATTTCATCTATCATAACTTGATAAACCCATTGTATAGATCTGTTTGTTAAGAATGGATACAAGATTGGATAAATAATGTTCATAAGGAATTAAAGGATTTGAGCATCCAAATAATCTTTATGATATATGATAGAATGAAAATCATAATAGGACCATCTTTTGCTTGTTAGTGTTTTTATAGTATATTAAGAAGAAATGGATCTAAACCTTTCAAGATGTGGGACTGTGACTAAAACATGATCTAATAAAAAGGAACTCATGTTAAATTAGATATTATTAGCCTTGGTATCTACTATCTTGGATAGTAATTAACTATACATGAAATAAAGTTAGTGGAAGGGCTTGTTATTCTTAATAATAGCTAGAAATTTCAAATGTTGTCCTAAAATAGAGGAAACATTAGAGCTTGAACAAATATTTAAAGCGATAATAAAAATGGGCTGAGTTCATTGAAGCTGGGAAAAGTCTTCTTGTAACCGAAAAGAAAAAAAAGTTTGATCCTTCCAGATGCAGTTCTTGCCAATTTGCCAATATAATATTCCTTGTAATTGTTGCAACATTTTCATTTCAAGTATATTATTTAGAATGGTTGGGCATAGGAACATCATATAATTCTTAGCTTTGACTAAGACTAGGATTGATATTTATCATGCATTTTAGTCTCTGCTTAAACTTCAAATAGTTCCCAATATACTTAGTCTAAGAGAAAACCCAATTGATAACATCTCTAATTAAATTGGTCCTAGGACTAAAGCAAAATTTATGCAAACTCATATCTTGTTAGATGCTCCTCCACACTAAATGTCATTATGTGAAATTGCTAGAAATAATCTTGATTAGTATCATGATAGAAAATCAATTCCATGTCTTTCTCATCTAGGTCATGAAGCTTCAAATCTTCCACTAATTCTACCCATCTTCACAACTAAAACATTGATAAATCAGATCCCTGTAAATATTCTATAAGTTCTCGAAGAGGTGCATCTTGATACAGCAGATTAGTTTTCTCTTTGGTTTTGAAGTATTTGTTCACCATCATGAATATTTGGCCTGTTGATTACTTAGATTATCTTGAGAGTTTTGAATAGCTCTCTATGCTTAAACAAATCTGCATGATTTCTATGAAATTCATGAAAACTCCTTTTTAGTAGTATTCATAATGGCTGTTGGTGTAAGAACTTACATACCATTAAGGAGGTTTTAAAATGCAATCTTCTTTGAGTGGCCTTTCAATTTAGTCATTAAGCCTCTTCATCAACATACTATGAACCCCACTTTTCTTAAGTATAAGCCATTTTATCTTTAAAATCTTGGCAACATGCTGGAAAAATGGATCTTAACCAATATAGGAAGTGAAATAATGACCAGTCTTCCCACTTCAGTTCATGTTCACTTCTATTTTTTTACTCAAATTAGGATAATATAATTTTCTCCCAATTGTAGAGTGGGAGAAATGACATTTTCTTCATTCTGTACAATGCCATGTTAATAAAATGGAGTAGAATGCACTTTTCCCATTTTATGCCATGGGACATAGATCATTTTGTTTTTCGTTTCTTGAGTAATCACCTTTATTTGGACTATGTAAGACAATTCTAAAATTCATCATTGTATTCTAGCTAGAGTTCCTATCCGATTTTAAATCGCACGAGTTGAAATATGTCACCTTTTTTTAAATGGGTGAATTGTGAATTGGCCAAATAGTGAAATGGGCCAATTGAGTTTTATCCCATTTTGGAGATGGAGAAAATGACCTCTTTTTCATTTTGAATTTTCATGCTAGAAGTCATTGGTCTCTTTCTTTTTTTTGTTTTAGAAAATACTGGTCACTTAAATTGGGATTAACTGGACTTTTTCCATTGGGAAAAATGAAAATTGTTTCATTTCAAACTTTGTGTAACAGAAAAAACTTAACCTTTTTGAAATAGGAAAAGTCTTAATTAGCCAAATTTTGAAATGGGAAAAGTCTTAATTAGCCAAATAGTGAAATGGGAAAAGTCTTATTTAGCCAAGTGAAATGGGCTAGATGAGTTTTATCCCATTTCATAATTCAGAGAATGACCAATTTACCCTTTTCATAGTTTATGCTTTATGCGCCACATGAGTCGGGATGAAGAAAGGCTCTTTGACCAATTTTGGTTTGACTTTTTCCTTTGTATGATCATTGAAATGGGAGAAATTAATTCCATTCCATTTCACATATAAGTTCACTAGCCATTTTTTCATTTTGATTTTTGTGACAGAGAAGTCAGATGCTGGTGCTGAAGCTAAGACACACATATTAAGGCCAAACTTTCACTTATAGTAATTAATATTGGTCACGTGTCTTCATTTACATGAACTAGTAGAAAGTAACTTTGGCAGATTAATGAATTGGAACAAATGTGTTTTAGTAAATTTTGAGTTTTCTTTATAACCCGAAGTAGGAGAAATTAACTTTGCCTCATTTTGCAAAATTGACCAATCTCCTTTATTCTATTTTGATTTTCATGCGTTTTTTGAACATCATATGCCGCTACTTGTTTTGAAATGAAAAATGGAAAAAATGTAAGTTATCCATAATATGAACTGGGGTAATTTGGCCTTGGTGAATGGCGTGAACTAATCCCATGCTTCTTTCTTTTGATGAAATGGAAAAATTTGATTCATCTCATTTAGAAAGTGCCGTAAAGGTTGTTTTCTTTATTTCACTTTTTAGTCCATAAAGTTAGAGGTTTTTTGCTGGTACACCTGGCAGGCGTCCAAATTGGGATAAACTCAGTTTCTCTTATTTTGAGAATGGAGCAATGAGTTTTATCCCACTTTGATCTTCATGTTGGCCAAATATGTCTACTAACTTTTCAAATGCCTAAATGCAGATCGGGCCAAATGGGTTTTTTTTCCAATTGACGAGTTGGAATGATTTGGCCTCAATAGATTACATCATCATGGTTCTAGCCAAGTCACTATTAATTCCAATTCACGAGTTGGAATGATTTGGCCTCAATAGATTACATCATCATGGTTCTAGCCAAGTCACTATTAAAAAAACTAAGTGAACCTCTAATCTTACACATTAGTCAAATAAAATAAACACTATCAGGCCTACCACATATATCATAGAGCAATTTTTGAGAATATAATATTTATTCTCTATGAGATTTGAACTTAAGACCTTATCCTAGTTGAACCGCCATCACCACTATGTTCACTTTGAAATAACCATTACGAAATGGCCTTTAATACTTTAATGGAATGGGGCAAACCATATTTTGCCATGAATTCTGCATTATATTATTCTTTTCTACTCTATATCGTGGTAAAATGTAACAACACTTTACCTAAAATTCAATAGATTCTTTAGTGTCTTATTTACTAGGGTTTACCTATTGGTGAATACCTTGAACATTTTGGGGTTCGTACTCCTGTTTGTCCTCTTTTTGGAGCTACAAATGATTTTATGCATGTCTTTTGGTAATGTTCTTTTTCTAAACACACTTAGATCTGGGCATGCAAAATTATTCCAAATTGTCAGCTATCTCAAGATGAGATTTTTGCCTTTTTACCTATTACTTCCATGAATTTTAGATTTCTTAATAATGTTATTAGATATATTGTTATCTTTCATTTTTGGAAGTGTAGATGCAATATAATTTTTTAGAAAATAGAATATCCAAATATTTATCATCTTACTATTGCAAAGAAATCATAGATCCTCTAGCTTATCCATTTCCAAATTATATCTCAAGCTCCAAAGGTTTAGTTAAATATTAATCAGGTGGTTCATCTTTTGCAACTTTGGTTTAGATTTATGAGTGATAGAGGCTTTAGTGCAAATAACCTTATTTAATACAAGTCTCTACAAGGGAGATCTTCTTTTTAATTCTAGATGTCATCTGTTTCATTTAATTCTTTCTTCATTCTGCTTGTACTACTAATTATGGTCAATCTTTAGTGAGAAATGAATTTCTAAAAAAGTGTTTCTTTCTTTTGTTATTAATTTGATTGTAGGGATGAATTCCTAAGCAAGCATCCCTAATGCATTGAGTCTTTTCACTCTATCTAATTTGTCAAAGGCTCCTTTTGTATTTTTTACCCTTTCTATCTAGTATGTTAGATGTTGCACATATATTTGATGTTCTATTTAATTGAATTTTTTTTATGGTGTCCAAAACCTCCCTAGTGTACTGTATCAATGTATTCTAATGAAAAAGAAAATTAAAGAGTGCATCCCAATTGGAAGTTCATTGAAAGATATTTTTTTAAAAAAGTTTGCACAACTTGGTTACTCTAAAATTGTCTTTGTAGAGTCTATCATCATTTAAAAAATGTATGTGGAATTAGAAATAGAGCTTGTCCAAAAAGCATAAAATGATTTTAATGCAAGTACACATTGATGCATACATTACTCATATATTCTATTCTTATTTTAAAGGCTTTGATGGATGTATGCTATGATCTTAGTTTATATTTTTTCCATTTTAAGAAGTCTAAGAATAAAAAAGAAACTCACCTAAAAAATATCTATTATAAAGTTTAGTTAGAAATTTATAACTCAACATTGCAAACCAAACCCATAACTTGAAGCTTTTAAATCAAGAGTCTTACCACTAGGCTAATACCTCATTGTTACCCATGATATAATTTTAACTTATGATGAAACAACAACAACAATAAAACAAATACATCATACATGATACGATTACAAGAAATCAATAAACAATGAATAAGATAAAAAAGAAAATGAAGGACAATATAGAGAATAATAAGCAACCCTCTGAAACCTAACATAATATTTATAGCCTATGTAATACAACATCCTTGTAGCATAGTTAGCATGAGAAACATAACTGAAAAACATAAAAACAATATTACACTATCGTGTGTACAATACAAAACACCCTATTGAAAACATTGAGCCACACTTCCAAAATTGCAAATAAAATAAACAAAAGAAATAAAAACACCAAAATACATCACACATGATACAATTATAGAAAACTAAGAAATGAAAGGAGAAGATAACAAAAACATGAACAAAACAATAGGAACTACGAAACATTCCCCTGAAAGGCAACATAATATTCATGTCCCCTATCATACAACACCTTTATGGGACATTCAAAACATAATAAGAAAAATTTATATTAAAGAAACATATACAAAAATAAAGATATGAAAAGAAACTCCAAAAAAGCATGAAATGAATAGATATGAATGATGGAAAAAACATGTGACAAAAACATAAAAGATAAAAAAAAGAATAATGAAAAAAGAAAGAGTGTTAATGATGAGTGCATCAACAACATTGAACTAGATTAAAAATACTCTATCTAAGCTGGTTAACAATAAATATTCTTGCGGCATCTTCATGTCTTAAGGATGTTCAATAAGAGGATGACAACTACAGATAACACCTTCTTGTGATCCACATCCTCCAATTCTAGCTTACATTCTTCATAGAAAGTTTTTTAAATTCCTAGAAAAGGACAAAAATTTTGGGGTCTCTTCCATTTTTCTTGTATGATCAAATTTTGATCATAACTTTCATTGATGCTATAGCACCTAACCTATATAGGAATAGTAGGTTATTATGTAAAGTCAAGAGCCAAGTAAATCTTAAGCAAATAAAAAATAAATGACTAATCAAAACCTCTAATGAGATAATATCATAAAATCTATCATAGAAAAAGATAAAATTGTTGAGATTTGGAGGATGAATTCCTTAATGAAATCTCTCAAATTTTGATAACATTTGATGAAAATGTTTGAACATTTATTTATCACAAGTCATAGTATTACAACATGAGTCATGGTCTTTAAATCATAAGTTGATCATGGGTTGTGGTCTTAAAAAATAATGAAAAAATAAATTTGATGATATCATGAGTGGATCATAAGGGCACCATGAGTTGTGATTCAATAAAATGGTAAACAAAAATTAAAATTTAGGATATTATAAGTTATAATATGTTCATCATGACCTAACCATGGATTATCATGAGAAAATCAAATTTTTGTGTCAAATTTTGAAGCTTTTAACTCCTTCACTATTTAGAGTTTTAAGGTGATCTTAGGCTTTTTGGAAATCTTGTGAAAAGATATATACGCCTACAAAATTATAGCTTAATTAAAGTATATTTGATTAGTCAAATATAACTTGGAAAAATATCACACTAAATTATTTAATTTTTTTAGAACACTATATGATGAATCTTGAAAAAATTACCATGGGTCATGGTTGGATCATTGTTGATACTTTTAGTGACCATGAGTGATCATGACCACATATTTTAACGTTAAGAAGACCATGAGATAACAAGAAGTCATGGTTAGATCATGGTAAAATGAAAAATTAAATTTTGAAGAATTTGGAGTTTAGATGTTGAAAAAATTGATTTTTAATGTTGTTTTATGTATCTAAAAATTTTTAGATTATGAATCAAATAAATTGAATTGAATTACTCGCTAGATTAAATCGTACAACCTTGATGACCTTTGATCTTCCAAACTCGAATGTTGAATTTGTTATGAAATAAACTTGGTTGAGGTACTTTGATGATATTGTTGATGTTGATGAGTTGATGATGAGATGAAGTGTGAAATTATTGATGAGATTGTTGATGAAAGTTGAAATTGTTAAAAATGATGAACTGTTAATGTAATTATAATAAATGAAAATTGTTAATGAGTTGAATGATGAAAATGATAAACTTATGGATAAAATTTCATAACTAAAATAATTTTATTACTGAAGTATCATGTACAACATATTTTTTCCATAGATTTATACTTAATTGAAGGGACATAAAAGATTGGGATCACTATATAATTACATATACCCATTAATATTTTAATTAAAAGAAAATAAATGGAATTTTCTATTTTATCCTATGTTAAAAAAATTCAAATATACATAGATTTTGTCTATTTTTTACAAAAATGCTACTTAGTCTTCACTGGTATTCGATCTTGGACTTTGTCTTATCTTAAAATTTGACTATTACCTTTTTTCTCCATTCTTCTACTTGACTTTAGTATACTTCCATGTATAAATATGACTTGATATTACCATGAACTTTGACTTGTTGAATTAATTTCTTCTTCTTTTTTGAAGTCTAATGAATCATGGTTTGCCAAGCCTCGATATTGGGTACGCGATATCATAGCCTAGGTACGATATCATATACATGATATTGTGATTCTTGTGTTAGCCTATAAATATAGCACTCAGGAGCATGGGGAGGAGGAATTAGAATCATTAGAGGCTTGATTCTTTTGGGGTCGAGTCTTTTGTTAGTTTTTAGTTAGTTTTCAATTCTTTTCCCAAGTGCATGCATGTAGTGTGATGCTTGTAATTGTATGAAACCTTTGTTCAAGTGTGACGTACTTGGACATGCACACGATCTACAATAAAGATTGAGATTACTCCATCATTGCAACATTCACTTAGCTTTCAATTAATTTAATTATTCATTTATTATTTTTTTCTTATTTAATATTTCTTTTATTGTCATCTACTACTCTTGTTGTTAATGTAGAATGAGTATGCTTCAATCACGAACATTTAAGTGTAACTACATGGTAACCCAGTAGCATATTGAGTAGTGCTTCGAGTAATGTGTGCTTGGTAATCCAAAAAGTAGTACATGAAGTTCAAGATGTGTACGAATGATTAAGGATGGATGCTCATTACACTTCGGCTAGCTTATATCTCATTTCCTATTTCTTATTATCTTAATTAAGTTATTTCTCATTGTACTTAGGAGTAGCATAGTAGTAGTAACCACATCATACACCTCAATTTGGACTAAACCATATGTGACAAAGCAAATACAAGTCCAGGTGGGAAGACAGTGAACTGTAATCAATATATAACTATCTAGGTGCCACAACTAGTCCATCCATGGAGTTCAATCAGATCACACGTACACACTCGTATTCATATGGTTGAGCATAGGGGTACCTCACTGCTCATTGTTGGCATTGTTGCTGGGGACCGAACCCAGGTCATTGTAGTATAGTGGTGAGTATTCCTGCCTGTCACATAGGCAACTTGGGTTCGATCCCTAGCAATGGCACCAATGATGCTGCTCATCATTGGCGCCATTGCCAAGGACCGAACCTAGGTAATTATAGTATTCCTATCACGTAGGTGACTTGGGTTCAATCGCCAATAGATATTATTCATTGTTAAACAAATGCCCAAGCCATGGATTCTTTAAGGAAAGGCTAATGTGTCACATCATGGATGGGCTCTGTAATGAAATAAGGGAGACCCTAGGGATGTATGCCCTAGGTTAACTATATGAACTATGAACCCAACAAATTCAAGAGCTTATTGAGTGGGTAGAAAAAGAAGAAGGAGAAATAGCCAAATGGGAGAATGTTGAAAGATCTTAATAGGACCAAACTCTTAAAATAAGGAAGGTCCATAATCATGAAGAGGAGAAATCAACTCACCTTGAGGAGGTGGAACCATCCCCATCTTTGTCAATACTAAAATCACTAGATGAAATTGAGGCAAAGATTAATAAGATGATGGAGTGGGCACATGAAAAATGTGGAGAATATGTAAACATTATTAGAGGGAGAACCACACAAGATAACTATGAAAACTAGAATAAATAGAGGATACCAAACCTAGAAACAGGATAGAACACCATTCGACAATCTAAAAGAAGGACTAAAGGAAATAAGAATATGGGCTCAATTGCAAATCATAAGTATTGATGTGATTTTTCCTGTATGATCACCCCAAAGGCCAATGCCCAATCTTATCACATCTACATGAGAATTAGGGAGGAATTCTATATCCATATTTCATATAAAAGTATTGTGCTCAACCACAGTGGAAAAACCCCTAGTTGTGGGAAAGACGATTGTCAAACTAGCCTCACCCTTTGTATCACCTGAAACCAAGTGCTTATTATGTTTAACATCCTATTTCTCCAACTAGATCAACATCCTCTACTTTACCTTGTCGTTATCACTCTCCTGAGTATCACCAACCCATGTCCTCTCCTATAGGATCACCACCTCATGTTTCTTACAGTTCTCCTTACTCTCAATATTCTCATCCTTCACCTCCTTCTACATTGCCACCAATAGTATTAGAAGGTTTTGCACCACAACACCAACCAATGAACATTACTTATGCTACTACTGTCAATAGTACTAGGATTCCTCCACAACATCAGAAGCATCCTTTCTTTAGGCATGGCCATAGAAAGAGACAACATGGTTTTGAGACCACTACATTCTCCAACTCAGCACAAGCTCAACACTGTGATGCACCTTCCTCTTCAAACTTAGTGCCTCCTATTACCTTATCCAAGCTAGTAATTAATACTCCAACAACCACATGGCCCAATAAATATAACAATGTGGGGAGACATATTGATCCTTGCATACTGTCTTATGGTCCCGAGTGCCATAGTGGATTAGCTCCTTATCACATGACCACATCTTATAATCTACCCCACTATGCCTACTTTAATCAAGTGTGTGAACCTCAATTTGGGTACATTTCTGCCATCATACCAAAAGACACCCAGTGGTTTGGATATGACTAGACCCCAATATTTTCAACATGCATGGATCTAAATTTTCTATTTATTAATTCTCTTCATGATCAAAGGTTTGGTTATGGGGGATGCGCCCCATTTTAACAAGTAGAATTAGTAACTGTTTTCCTTTTCTTTGGTCTTACAACCTTTTTTTATTTTTTAAATTTTTTCGTTTTCTAATTATTCATTTTTAAATTTTTCATTTTATCTTTTTGAGGGTAATCTCATCTATGAATAAAATACTCATGTAACTAATTGGTTAACGTGTTTTTTTATGTTATCAAGTCACAAGTGACTAATTATTTGAACAGTGAGGCCAAAACATCCACCCACCCATTCTATTAATAAGAGGTTCTTACTTTGGGGATAAAACTTAAAGTAAGTTTGTATTCATTATGCCCAGAGTGAAGAGTGATGAACTAAGAGGGAATGACAAGGGTGTGACATCAAGGAGACTTATGTATTCTATTTGGTGACATTTGTTATGTGCTATCATGTAGCTTGGTGGTACTAAGATCCTTGTAGATCGAATGAAAAATGGAAGTAAGCATTGTGAGAAAGGCACTCAATAAAGGAACTCAATGCTATTCTAAAGGATCCCACTAGAAAGACATGCATCCATACCTAAAGGTTGGTGGCTTATTTGGATCACTGTTGGGAAAGAAAAAGTGCAAAAGAAGAAAAAGAAAAGAAAGAAGAAAAATAGAATAGAAAAGATCAAGAAAAATGTGCTACAAAAAAAATTCAAATCACTCCTCCCATGCATAGAACACCAAGTGATTGTACACCTTGCTATCATGATGCTCTTATGGTTGTCTATCATTGGGATGAAACAATGTGATGTCATTAATCAAAGGTATGGACTTGATTTTGATCTTGGAGCAAGGGGCTAATGGTACTTTAATCATGCACAATAATTAGGATTCATTGTGCCTAGGGTAAGTTACCTCACATCCTGATATCTACAATCGTTTCTGTAATTTGTCTCATCTCACCGTCCATGTACTTCTAACTTGTGTCTTATGTTGCATAGAATTCATACCTCATAGGGGTCATTCTTAACATGTGTGTGTTTTGTTGCATAGGTGCGGGTTGCATTTAACCCTTCTAGTGCCTATGGACATTTTAAGGTGTGGTTACGCAAGGGAATTATAGGTTGGAACCTGCTTTGGGGAGGATCCACTTACGTGACCTTTGTAATTTGTACTTGTTTTATACCCTCCAAGTATTCCATTGCCAAATCTATTCCTTCCTTTGCCATCATTTTAATTGAATGTGTCCTTTTTCCTCACCCTTTTGAAAAGAACTTCATTATATAACTCCACTCCATTATGCTTTTGATGCCTTAATTTCCAGTTGACATTATCCAAGACCTTTTAAATCTACCTCAAATCCTTAATTTTTGGTCGTCAAAACTCAAAAAATCATCAATTTTACCAAGTACCCTATTTTGGATAGGACACAATATTGGGTACTAGGTATCACGTTTGACATGATATTGGGTACACGCTATCGTGTATGGAATATCACATTGATAAAAACTATATATATTGGGCCCTCATGCACTATGAAAGTTGTTTTCAATAGTTGATATAGGGGAGTTGTTTAAATTTTCTTCCACTATTTTTAGCAATTTGAGAATCTACAATTCAACTGTCAATATTTCGCTCATTAATGCTCTAATTTCTTTTCCAAAACCTGAAGTGTTTAACTTAGTCGTGGGGGAGGGGTATGATAGAATTTGTGCACAAAATTTTTGAAATTTTCTATCTCCTGAAGAATATCATAGGTATAAGTACTCTTAGGAAAATATTAAAAACTCATGCAAAACTGATTTTCTTTTTTCACCCAAATCATTTAAATTATTAAAGGAGTCACCTGAGCAAGTCAGGCCTAACATTAAAAATTTTAAGGAAACTTCCTTGAAAAACTTTCTAACTCTGAAATCATACTAAGTAAAGAATTAAAAATTTATTAAAGGTAATGAGTAAGGTATGAGATAACTGAATTTCTTTAAATAACCTTACTAATAATCAATCTTTGTGTGATTATAGATGGCCCCTAAATGAGGACAATAGTGAGGACCTTCTCAAGGTGTAGCCAAACGTTTGAGACGAGGTAGAGGCCAAGGATCTCATGTGGTACATGTAGAATAGGAGGCATAATTATTTAGCATCTATCACGAAACCCTTGTCACTATACAATCTAGCCAAGCAAAGGGTGGAGAGGTCAGGGCACCCGAACAAGGACAACATCTAAAATTATCCAAGGAATGTGTTCAAGCCATTCAGGAAAGGTCCACATCTACTATAGTGATTGTGGAACATAATTTTAGGCCTTTTACAAAATTTTCCCTTGAACCAATCAAGGATCAACTAAAGGAAACTCCATTATGGCCTATCCTCTCGAAAAGTGGAGAATGGTATTTGGGTGAAACCTATCAATTTTGGCACAATAAATAGGAAGGAACCACCATTGATATTGATGAAATTTTAGTTGATTTTTCCACAAAGGCCATTGTGAAAGTTCTGAATCTTCCAAATATAGGGCCTAAAGTTGCTCATTTGTCCACCTACTCCAATGTAGATGCAAGAAAAGTATGGCTAAAAAGGACGTATGGAAAAGATGACAAGACATATGGAGAACTAACCCTTAAAGAGAGAATTTATTTTAAAATTGGCACCTATCACATTTTCCCAACGAAGGGGTTAAATAGGATTTCTACCTATGCAACTAGAGAAAGTGAAATTTTGATGGGAAGGGTTGATGCCAATTTTCCCCATTTGTATTTAATAGAAATATTGAGGAAGTTTGAAGAACAGAAGATAGGAAAGTTTGCACTCCCCTTTCTGTGTCTAATCAGGAAGCTATGCTAGCATGCTAGAATTCTGGGGTACACTAATGACATCCTTAGAAAAGCTCAAAATGCTTCATATGTTGAATTACTTAAGCCACTAACACCAAGAAAAGATGTTGGTGAGACATTGGATCTTGAACAAGAAAAAGGGTCTAGCACATAACCCATAGGCTAGCAAGACCATCAACCGCCATCACCATTGCAAGATTACTAACCATCGATGAGCCATCTCAGGGCCATCACAGAGATGGTCAATTGGGAAAGTAGAGATGAGGCCAATCTCTTCAAGGTGATCAATGATTTCATATAGCCCATCATATGAAT
Source organism: Gnetum montanum (assembly GCA_015680685.1). NCBI lineage: Eukaryota > Viridiplantae > Streptophyta > Gnetopsida > Gnetales > Gnetaceae > Gnetum > Gnetum montanum. The sequence continues at coordinate 1,987,577 of MNCI01016273.1, read as the reverse complement.
CAATCCTGTAAGGGGTGAGGTCTTAATTCAAATAGGAGGAGGGGAATCACATTGGTCACAACAGATCTCTGGAAATGTTGCATCATTCTAAGTACAAGTAGAAACTAGTGAAGGTGCTATCGTGGTAGTCATGCAACACTAGGATGTAGCTAGAGCAATAGAGGTGTTCGCAAACCATATAAAAGAATCATTTAATGTTTCTATTGTGCCACTGGCATATTTCATAGAAGCACATGATGCTCAAGTTCTATTTGGTACCTCAATGACTCCTGTGGAACATGAGGATGCTTTGTATTACTTACTGAAAATAGGACAAGTAACGACATCCTTGTTTGACATCCCCAAAGATGTCACAATGGCACAATCAAACCTCATTTCCATGAAAGGAAAGCTGGTCATGGCTGAGGTTAGGGTTGAACACGTAGAAGACTAGTTGCAAAGACTCCAAGAAAAGTTCATCACCCTACAAGCTGAATAGTGGGATCCATCCCAATTTGTTCTATCCAATTAGTTAGAATCATTTAGGACAGAGTAGCTAAATAAATTATTAGTGGAGAATAAAAAGGTGGCAATGAAAAAAGAGAAGGCTGATTGGGATGCTTCAAAATCACAAGCTTAGACATACACACATGGCAAAGCTCTCAAGGCCTTACAAGAAGAGAATAAACTCCTTGCCATCGAAAATCTTCGATTGATGAAAGTTGAAAAATAGAAGAATGTTCTTAAGGAAAGTTTCCAACAAATGTGAGAACTAGTAAGAGTCAACCAAAACATAAGTCACTTAGCTAGAGAGAACAAAATCCTCTTAATGAAGGAGGTATGTGCCATTTGGTAAAATATGGTCATTGAAATAAGCATGTGGAAAAATGAGATTAAGCAGCATAAAAAATTAAAGGAACACTTCTATGATCAGGTGGCGATGTATAAGGGGATCATCAAAAAAGAGATTCATATGGCTAAGGACCACATTAATTCTTTTAGTGCTCAACACACTAACTGGGGAGCCATACTAGATACTTATGCTAGGATTTGTAGATCTAGGATCTCACAAAATACATGGAGTTGACAAATATGCGATATGCCAACTTGACCATGTTAACAGCATGGTGCTTGAGAACTAAGCTAAAGAAGTAGGTGGCTACCACCTATGCCAAATATGAGAAAGAGTTTGTTGAATGCATGAAGACATTGCAAAGACTAGAGGTAGCAAACTCTGAAATGGAGGTGGTAAAGGCTAGCTACCAAGGCCAAAAAGACATAGTAGAAGAATTGGCTTGGTGACTTACAAATTATCAAGAATTTAGAGACACAAGCACAAGCTATTTGTAGCATGGTATGTCAAAGCCAATTAGATGTTTCTACAACTGTTGTGTCCATGGAAAGTGCTGACTCCATCAAAAATTGGAACATCAACATAGATGGCACATGATCCTTTGACAAGGGAGGAAAAACTTCAAGAACTCCTTCAAAAGTATTCCTTTCAGAAGCCTAGATCACAGGATAAAGGAAAGAAGCCCATGGAGGAGCTACCACCACCAGGAACCACATGAGTTCTAAAAACTTTTGTATTTTGTGTTGGTTTCTAGATTTTGTTTTGTCTAGTCCCACATTGTGGCATGAAATAACCCATAGTCATTTAATAATCCCATACCCATCCATTGTGTAATCATATGAACTTGTTCCTCATTTTGTTTGAGTTGAGGATGAGCTTTTATTCAATCATGGGGGTATAATGAATCATGGTTTGCCAGGCCCTAATATCGGGTACACAATATCGCAGCCTAGGCATGATATCATATACATGATATCATGATTCCTATGTTAACCTATAAATATAGCACTCAGGTGCATGGGGTGGAGGAACTAGAATCATTAGAGTCTTGAGTCTTTTGGTGTTGTGTCTTTTGTTAGTTTTTAGTTAGTTTTCAGTTCTTTTCCCAAGTGCATGCCTGTAGTGTCATGCTTGTAATTGTATGGAACCTTTGTTCAAGTATGATGAACTTGGACATGCAGAAGATCAACAATAAAGATCGAGATTGCTCCATCATTGCAGCATTCACTTAGCTTTTAATTATTTTAATTATTCATTTATTATTTATTGTTGTTTTCTTATTTAATATTTTTTATTGTCATCTACTACTCTTGTTGTTAATGCAAAATGAGTATACTTTAATCACAAACATTTAAGTGTGACTACATGGTAACCCAGTAGTGTATTGAGTAGTGCTTTGAGTAATGTGTGCTTGGTAATCCTAGAAGTAGTACATGAAGTCCAGGATGTGTACGGATGATTAAGGATGGATGCTCATTGCACTTAGGCTAGCTTAGATCTCATTTCGAATTTCTTATTAGCTTAATTAAGTTATTTCTGATTGTCCTTAGTAGTAGCATAGTAGTAAAAACCACATCATACACCTCACTCTGGACTAAACCATACGTGACAAAGTAAATACTAGTTAGGTGGAAAGACAATGAACTGCGATCAGTGTATAAATGTCTAGGTGCCACAACTATTCTGTCCATGGAGTTCGACTGGATCATGCATACATGCTTGTATTCATATGGTTGAGCATAGGGGTACCTCACCACTCATCAAAGTCCATAACATGGGCATGAAAATTAAGTGAGGTATGATTGTTCAAAGTGCATGCTACAACCAACAACTTCTCCTAAAGATGTACTTTGGAGTTTAATCAATATTCTATAATCTTTGAAACTTAATTAATGTTCTTAGAAATAGTTCTCCTTAGTTAAAAACTAATTTTTTTATTTTGACTTATGGTGCTTATGTCTTGGCTTGAACTACTTTCTTTCCTTTTCTATTTCTTTGATGGAGTGATTACAACTTCTTTAGTATTTTTATGAGTTAGAAAATTTGATGGAGATGAGTGAACATCTTCTTTTCTTCATGTCTTGGAATTTTTAATTTTATGACAGAGAGGAATTGCATTTATTCTTTGAAAAAAAATTATAGGCATAACTCTAAGTCCTCTATTTCTTTAGCTTTCTTCCCATTCCTTGAAGTCACCTTTCGATTTCTCCTATTACTTAATTTCTATAATTTTAGAACTAATTCTACATAATAGATTTCATTTCAAAGCATTTTAAATTTTACTTTGTTATTTTTTCATCGTAAATACTGTAATATTTTTGGTCAAATATCAATTTGTAATTTTGATTTATGAATTGGCTAACTGATAATAGAGGTTTTTCAAGATTTGGAATATAAATCACATTTCTAATTTTAAATCAACTCCTATCTTTCAAATTAATATGATGGTGCATATTCCAAGAATCTCTAATTTTTCTTGCCAAGGCCATGTATGAAATAGATATTAGTAAAGACATCTATTATTGTTGTTATATGATTTGTGAATCTTGTTTTTAATAGTTACATTTTTAATGGAATTTTTTGGTTAGAATGAGAGAATGCATAAAATAGTATTTTCTATTTCGCCTTTGGTTTTAACCTTATATTTCTTTAGTAATTGATAATTTCTATTGAATATTGGAATCTTTCTGTTTTATGTGTGACTTCTCTTTGCCTCTTGAATGTTTTATATTTTATTAATTTGACCTTTCATGTGTTTTCTTCTTTATTGAATTTTTATTTTGAAATGCCTCTAATTTTTCTTTCTCTTTTAATTCTCCAATTTGATACTACCCACATTTATTTCTTAAAGTCTTTGACCCTTTCATTTGAGTTTACGTTGTATCCTCATTGTACTAATTTTTCTATTAAGTGTATTGGCACATTTCTCTATTAGTCTTTATGCTTGAAATTTTATTTTTGATTTTTAGTACAAATTGAATTGCAAATGATTCCTCTTGCCATGTCATATTCTTTTGACATTCTTTGAAATTTGTTCTTTTCCTTTTTGTACAATGTTCTAAAAATCATTCAAATTCAATAACCCCTTTATCATGTGTTACCATAATCTAAAATTATGAGTGCTATCTAAAATAATTGAACATCTTGGAAATCTTTTATTTTAATCTTCCATGGCTTTAACCTTTAGCTCTAATACTAATTTTTAGAATTTGGAGGATGAAGCACTTGACAAAAACACCAAAATTCTAATAAAAGTTAGTGAAAGTGTAAACATTTATTTACCATGAGTTATGGCATTACAACACAAGTCATAGTAATTAAACTATGAGTTAATCATGAGTCATGGTCTTTACAAATAGGGGAAAAAATTCAAATTTTATCATTTAATGAGTGGACCATGAGGGCACGATGATTCATGATCTAATAAAATTATTAAAAAATTTTACATTATGGATACCGTAGATCTTGGAATATTTACTATAGCCTAACTATAGGTCATGGTCAAAAACTCATATTTTTTAGTCAATTTTGAAATCTTGTAACTTCCTTGTTATTTGGAGTTTAAAGGTGATTTTAAGCTCATTTGAAATATCATGAAAACATCTATCTCCTTGCAAAATTTTAGCTTAACTAGAGTTAATTTATTTAGTCAAGTTTGGATTAGAATAATATCATTCTAAGCTATCTAATTTTGTCAAAATACTTCATTATGAGTTTTGAAAAAATGTCACAAGACATGGTTGAGTTATAGTTCATAATTTTAGTAACCAAAAGTGATGAAAACCTTGTAGTTTAAGATTGAGAAGATCAAAAAATGACCACGAGTCATGGTTTATTTTTTGATGATTCCATAAGTCATGGCTAGGTTGTGGTGAAATGAAAAGATCAAAATTTGAAGAATTTGGAGTTTAGATTTCAAGAAAAATTTGATCCTTGATGTTGCTTGATATCTCTAAATAATCTACAATGATTATTAAATTAAATTAAATTAATTTTATAGTTGAATTAAATTGTATAACCTTGATGACCTTTGATCTTCTAGACTTGAATGTTGAATTATTTTTAAGTAAATTTTGTTGAAATAATTTGATGATATTGTTAATGTTGATGATTTGATGGTGAGATGAAGTGAGAAATTTTTTATGAGAGTTGAAATTGTTGAAAATGATGAATTATTGATGAAATAATAATAAATCAAAAATGATACTAAGTTAAATGATGAAATTGATGAACTAATAGAGTAAATTTTGTATCGAAAACAATCTTATTTTTGAAGCATTATATTGGTAAGGATTTACCTCAACAAAATCCTAAATGAGCCCAATTCATACTTCATAAGCTAAATTAACTTAGAAAGAAAGAACATAGTGAAATGAAGAAACTCTACCTCTATTAATCAATCTCAAAAGAAAAATTACATTAATAATAAGGAGCCAAGCTCAACTTAACTCTCCCAAGAATCTTAGCAATTGTACATGTTCTCTCTCAATTCTTAATACTTTCTCACACATGGAGCATACAAGCTCAAAATAAGATAATACTCATAGAAGGATTTTCATGTTTTCTTCAACTAATATTTCCCTCAAATACTCTTACTCTTGCCTTACTTTAAGCTCATTTATCTAGTAAGGATCTATCTCAACAAATCATAAATGGATCAAATTCCATACTTTTATAAGCTAGATTAAGTTAGAAAATAAGAATACAATTGAAATGGAGAAACTCTCCTTCTATTAATCAATTTCAAAATGATAATATCATTAACAATGAGGAGTCAATTTTAACTCAACTTTCTTAATCATATTAGAGAATATACATGTCTCCTCTAAATTCCTAAACCTTTCTCACACTGGGAGCACATAAACTTAAGATAAGATAAGAGTCATAGGAGACTCTTCATCTTCCCTTTGACTACTCTCTTACTCATGTTTCTCATCTTACCTCAAGCTATCTTGATTATCTTAGGCTCTCTTCCAAGCTCTTTCATAGTAAAAGACTTATATGTCATACCTTTCATAGATCAAAAGGTAAAACTTAAAGAAATAATGATGATATCCAAATGAAATTTCATAAAAATTCACAACAATATTCCTTAAATTTAAGGCAAAAGCTACTATGCTTTAATACAAAGTATAAATATGAAGCAGTTCATTTCAAATACTAGTCTTTCAAGAAAATTGATGTTCAAATATCATAAAATCAAATTAATCTCATTAATATCAAAATAATTCTTACTAATATTAGGTAATTCAAATATTGAGTAGATGATGAGGACTTTAATCCACTCCTAAAGGTATTTTTTAATCTCATTATATCCTAGTAGTAGTTGGAGTTGTATGTTTATGTTTAATAGTTTGTTTGAAGTTATTTGAGTGCTTTATGTGGCTTGGGTAAGTACCTATGAGGTTATTGTAAGTAGTACTGAGTTGTAGTCTAGTCCTCTAGGTAACTATGACTTATAATCTACAAGAGTATACTATAATTACCAATTTTATGTATTTTCCAAGGCAAATGATTAATTACAAGATCACTACATGTCATAATGAGTTTTAGTCTATTCATACAAGTAATTTCAAGTTACAATCTATTGTAGTCTCTTCTAATGGTCAACTTCATGTGTTTTCTAGGTTAGAAGATGAGTTACAAAACACTGCAAGTCATAGTGAGTTGTAGCCTTTGAAGTTGAGTCTCAACATGGTTGTAGTAGCATTATAGTTTTCTAAGAAATAGAGAAAAAAATAATATGCATTTTACTAGTATGCCTAGATGTAGATACAATTTCATTTCAAGATGAAAGCTACAAGGACACTATGAGTTGCAATCACTTGTAGTATCGATTAAAATATTTTTTAAAGAAAGCGCAAGATTTTTGAGGTATCCCAATGATCAATGAAGGTTAAATGACACTTGAAAAAGCTATAAGGCCTAGAGGACATAATAGAATATGGCTAAAATCATTATAGTTCATTCTATGCTTGCGGGAATGTCAAAGAGATTTTCTTGAGTAATTAAAAGTGTGATAATTTCTTGATGATCTACCTTACATTGTGAGAGGTATAAGGATTTGATTGATTTATGGTCTATTCTTGGAGATGTATTTTTTTTCTTTGTGCATTGTAATCAATACCATTTGATTAGAAATAAATTTATTTATTTTATTTATTATTCAATGATGGAATTTTATTGGTTCTTTACACCTGATCGAGTTTGGATTGTAGAATCTAAGGAAGCTCCTCATTAGATTGGTATGATAGCATTATCTTTGAAGATAATTTAATTCAAGTGAATTATCCTCATTGTAAATATAAGGAATCACTTTTTATATCATCAATTTTTTTTTTGAATTCTTAATTGATATTTCTTCCCATACTCTTTAGTGTTTGAAAAACTCCTTTGATCCATAGCTTTGTCATATATTTAAAGAATTGGAAAGTAATTATAGAATTGAATACCCATTTTCTTATAATAGATAGGGTTTAAATAGATTAAACTAATTTCTACTAAGATTTTAGGAATCTTTCTTTTGTTATTTTGAAACTTCTTTATCTTTTACTTATTCTTGTAGAACATTGTAAAATTCATATTTTTAGGTCATATTCATCATGGCTCCAAGGAAGAAGATAGTTCAATCATTAAGTAAAGACATAGAAGACATGAAAAATTATCTCATGTTAATTCTTGAAAAAATTAAAAAGCTAGAAGAGAATAAAGGACATGCTTCTTCACCAAAGACATATAGGCAAGGGAACAACTCAATAGATTCTTCATCAAATTCTTCTTTAATACATTCATCCATTCCTTCTCTTGAAGATGGTGTTTCTTTTGAGAATAAAGACTTTGGAGAGAATTTAGAATAATATGATTAGCTTTTTTATGGTCTAAGTATTAAGAGAAAGTCTTAAGGAAATAAAAGAAAGAACTTTCTTCAAGAGCTTAAAGAAATCAAGGTGAAGGAATTGAGCTTTCTCTTACTAAGGATTTTAGACATGCCTCTAGTATATCTCATGTTGAAGTTAAATCCTTTAATGGAATGGAAGATATTTAATTCTTTATCTTTTGGCTTAAGATGATCAACAAATATTTTGAGCTTGAAGATGTAGAAGATTATCAAAAGATGCGATATGTTGAAACTAATCTTGATGGTATGGCATAACTATAGTGGAAGAAGGAAAGTTATTCTTATATAGTAAGCAATGGTAATCTTACCAATGATTTGTCTCTCATGCAATTCATACTTAGTAAATGATTTAAAAAGCCTCATCATAGAGAAGAGGCTATCCAAATGTTAAAATGTATAAGATAAGGAGATAAATGTATAAACAATATTACATGAGATTTTACAAAGCTATTTAGCAAGTTGAGGTACATTGGGATGAATATGAATAAGCTTCTAACTTCAAAGATGGATTAATAAAGGAATTCTAGCAAGAACTTATCTTCTACAAACCTCAAACCTGGGATGAGACTTTTGATTTAACTTTTAAGGATGAAAAGAAATTTTAAAGCTTCAACAAAGATCCCAACTCTTCCAAAGACAAAGACACCAAGACTTCTAAGGAAAATAAAGTAGCAAAGAAGAAAGGTATTGTTAAGGATAACTCACATCAGAAGCAAGAGAAGACTACAAAAGGTCAATATTCTATGAAGGAGAAATGTTAAGGAAATGTAATGCTTCCAAGGTAAACTGCTTCAATTATGGATAATTAGAACTTAAGTAATGAAAATGCAAGAAATCCATGTCTTCAAAGGACAAGGAGCTTTATAATTTGAGAAAGCAAAGTCTTTAAAAGAAGGTAATCCTAATGCTCCTTTAATTAAATATGTTACTGAGATTAATTCATTAATGAAAAATGTGAATGCTAGTAAAGATTCTTTGAGGAAATGCTTTTTAGAATGACGGCTAGATGCATCTTTAGTGAAAAATGGCTTCACATCTTAATAGATGGAGATGCTAAAAAAATGTATTTCCTCTAAGAATATTAATAAATTTGGATTAAAGAAATTTCATTATCCTAAGCCTTATAGAGTGTATTAGAGACATTTATAAGAGGCAAAGGAAAGATGTATTTTATATTTTCAGATTACTTCTTTCAAAGATCAAGTGAAATGTAAGTCCTTTGATGGATATTACTAATGTCATACTTGGTAGACCTTGGAGTTATGATAATAATGCTACTTATAATGAATCTAGGAATATTTGATTAATTTATAGGAGAGGTGGAATTCATGAATTGATTCTATTGACATTGAAATAATATAGGGAAAATGTGTGTATTAATGCTTCATTAATTTTCTTAGTGAAACATAATATGTTAAGGAACATGAGAAACATAGTCATGAATTTGTCATTATTTCTATCATTGCAACAATTAAAGAGAAGCTCCCAAGTGAACTTCCATTAGTTGTACATTCTTTGATGCTAGAATTTATTAATGTCTTTAAAGGTAACTTAGAAATATATTCTCTAATGAGATCCATCTAAAATCAAATTGAATTCATACCTACAGCTACCATTCCAAATGATAGGACTTACCATATGACTCCACATCAAAGGAAGTAATGGCACAAGTGATGGGCCTCTCTCTAATGATTTTATTAAGGAATCTATTTCTTCATGTGTCATTCTAGATATTCTTGTTCCCAAGAAAGATACTAATAAGATGAAAATGTGTATTGATTCTAGAGGTATTAATATAATTAGTATTCTATACAAATTTTCTATTCCTAGGTTGGATAATATTCTATATGTTTTGGCTAATGATAAAATCTTTTCAAAGATTATTCTAAAAACTAGATATCATTAAGTTAAAATTATATTAGAAGATGAATGGAAAATGAAATTCAAGATAACTATTGATTTGTATGAGTTTTTAGTCATACCTTTTGGTTGAACCAATGCTTCAACCACATCTATGAAGCTTATGTATGATGTATTAAGAGATGTTAGTCAAACGTTTTCATAGTTTTATTTGATTATATTCTTATTTATACCTCTAATGAAGATGAACATGTGCAACACTTGGGATTAGAGTGCTTAATTTTGCATGAAACTCAATTAGTGATTAATTCCAAAAAATGTCATTTTATAAAAAAGGAAATTATCTACTTAGATCATGTTGTTTTCAAAAATCAAGTAAAGATGGGGCCAAGTAAGATCAAGATAATTGAGAAGTTATCTTCACCTAAAGATGTGGAAGAGATAAGATCTTTTCTTGATTTGAATTATTTCTCTAGGAGACTCATTAGAAATTGTAGTTCTATTGCATGACCTATGCTATCTTGTTTGAAGAAGAATTTAAATTTTATATGGAATGATATAAAAGAAAATTGTTTTCAAGCATTAAAGGAGAATATTTTTAGTGATCTAGTTTTGGAAATTCTAAACTTCTCCAAGCTATTTGAAGTAAAGATAGATGCAAGTAAGCTTACTATTGGAGCTATGCTTTCTCAAGAGGGTAACCAATTACATTTGTTTCTAAAAAATTAAATGAATCTATAAAAAGATATAGCATATATGAGAAGGACTTGTATGCTATATTTCAAGCTATTAAACATTGAAGACATTACTTGCTAGGATTTGAATTTCTTTTGTTGATTGATCATAGACCACTTTAACTTTTAAATTCTTAAAAGAAATTGAGTGCTAAGTATAGAAAATAGATAAAAAATTTGTAAGAATTTATTTTATTTGAAAAAATAAAAGTGACAAGTTAAATGTTATTGTTGATGCTTTGTCTAGAATTCATATTACTCATTTTAGTATGGAATTCAAAGGATTTGAATGTTTTTCTTAATTGTATCCTAGTGATACTAATTTTAATGAAATATATAAGTACATTCTCCATTATTAGGAAGAGATGATAAATGTAGAGAATATCATGTGAAGAATGATATTTAATTTAAAGATGGTGAAATTTGTATTTCCAAATATGATTTTAGGTTCAAGCTTCTTGAGAAAAAGCACAATAGTGATATGACTGCCCATATGAATAAAATAAAGACTTTGTAATTATTGAGGAAAAATTATTTTTAGCTAGATATGTATAAATATATGGTTAAATTTATGGAGTATTATGTTTGCAAAAATTTTAATGATGGTAAAGGCAATGATGATCATTACTTGCCTTTTCCAATTCTAAATCCTCCTTAGGAAAGTATTTCTTTGGAATTCATTTGTGGCATTCCAAAGGCAAGATTTGGTCATGATTCCATGCTTGTGGTTGCATATATTTTCACTAAGATAGATTATTTTATTGCATGCAAGAGAAGTAGTGATGCTTCACATATTACTCATTTATTATTTTAGCATGTAATGAATTTTATGGAATTCCTTTAAATATTGTAAGTGATAGAAATGTCATATTCACTAATTACTTTTGGAGGTCACTTTAAACATTATTGGGAAGCAAGTTATCCTTTCTTAATGCTTACCACCCTTAAATAGATGGATATATTGAAGTGGTAAATAGGTTCATATTGAAGATATTGAGGTGTTTATATTAGGATCAACCTTAAAGATGAAAAAAATATGTTATCCCATGCTGAGTTCTTATATAATAATGCTTTACACACAAGCATTAGTGAAAGTTATTTTGTGGAAAATTATGAGTTTTCAACAAAGATGGTTGACAAGCTAAAGAAATTTAATGATTGTGCTTATTTGAGCTTTAATTTAATGAAACAATTGCATTAAAATGTCAAATCTTACTTAGAGAAGAAAGAAAAGGATATGTTTTTTAAGATCAATGAGTGCAAGTGAATAATTGAATTTCAAATTGGTGATTATTTTTGAATATATTTGAGAAAGGAAAGATAGAGGAATATGCACTTCTAGAAGCTCAAGTTAAGGAAAACTGGTTCCTTCAAAATTAAGATGAAGATCAATTCAAATTATTATGAGATTGAGTTACCTAATGACTTTATATTTCATTTCTATTTAAGATTTCAAGTTTGAGCCCATATAATGGAATTGTTCTTGCATTACATCTAGAAAATAGTCTTAAAATACTCAATGATGTAAGTGAAGCTCAAGCTTCATACAAGTCATCAAGAAAGCCAATTGTATTATAAGTAAGAAAGACTAAAAGAAAAAAAGATAATAAGATCCATGAGTACCTAAGGTATTAGAGTCATGAAATGCCTGAAAATGTTATTTGGTTCATTAGAATGATTTGTATTAGTAGGGGCTAAGTGCTATTCCAACTATAACATCCAATTGAAGACAAGTCTATTTTGAAGGAAGAGGAAGATGATGAAGATGTCAACCCACTCTTAGAAATAATTCTTATTTTCACTATATCCTAGTAGTAGTAGGAGTTATAAGTTTATGTTTGATAGTGTGTTTGATGTCATTTGAATAATTTATGTGGTATGGGCAAGTAACTACAAGGTTACTATTGGTTGTAGTGAGTTGTAGTATAGTCCAATAAGTAATTTTAAGTTGCAGTCTATTACAATGTATTTTAATAGCCAATAGCATGTATTTTAAGTAAGATGATGAACTATAAGGTTATCACATGTCATAGTGATTCATAGTCTAGTCCTTTGAGTTATAGCCTATCATAGTCCATTAAAATAGTTAATCTCATGTGTTTTATAGTTTGGAAGATGAGTTTCAAGATGGTAGGGATTTCAATGAGTTACAATTTTAAAGTTGTAAGTCTTAACATGGTCATAGTAGGGTTACAATCTACTAAGAAACAAAGATGAAAATAATATGTAATTTACTAGTATGCCTAGGTGTAGACATAATCTCATTACAAGATGAAAACTATAAGGGTACTACAAGTTATAGTCATTTGTAGTTTTGATTAAAATCATTTTTAAAGAAAAGGCATGAGTTTCAAGACATCCCAATAGTTGAGAAAGGTGAAATAATACTTAAAAAACTATAAAGGACCCATATGACATAATAGAACATAACCAAGATCATTTAAGCCATCCTATGCTTGAGATATTGTGAGAGATATTTTCTTAACTAATTGAGATTGTGTAATCATCCCTTGATGATCTATCTTATATTGTTAGAGATGTGAGGATTTTATTAATTAATTGTTTATCCTTGGATATGTTTCTTTCTTTGTTTGTGTGATGTAATAATGTTCTTTTAAGAAAGAATAAAGTTCTTCATTTCTTTTCTTATTCCATTGTCAAATTATGTTGGTTCTTTGTACTTGAGTGAGATTGAATTATGGAATTCAAGGGAGATACTCATAAAGACTCTTAAATGATAAAAAATCAGCCCACCTCTCTGATATATTTCATATCTTTTATATATTTAGGAGTTTCTAGAGTCATGCATATGTACTTAAATATATTTTTGAAGTTGTTTCAGTGTTGTTGTATGTCAGATAGGTCACTATGAGTTTATTGCCACAACTAATCATAATTTATCATTGTAAGAAACTATGCATCATAGTCTACCATAGTTTAGAACTTATAATGAAATTTTAAATTCCAAGTTTGGGTAGTGAGTTACAACTTATTGTGAGTTGCAATGAGCTATAGTCTAAGGTTACCAGTTACAACTAAGTGCAATCCATTAAGAAACAATAACCAAATTTCTATGGATTTTAACAATGCAATAGGATGAAAGTCATGGTTTGGTCATGGTTTGGTCATAGTCTGGTAGATACAAGGACCTGTGAGTCACAATCATTAATATTATATAAAATTTTATTTTTTCAAAAAAAATACATGCAAATTTAAGAAAGATGAATGATCACCAGGAAACTATAAAAGTTTGTAAATACCTCTAAGTTGATGCCTTGCTATTAGCTTATACGGAAGAGTTGAGAGAGTACTATAAAGAGAGTGAGAATCTTCCTTGTAGGGCTAATTGGGTTGTGTGCTTAACTTGAAAAACTTATTTCTTAATGATTGTACTATGATTGATTATCTTGGGTTTTGTTCCATATCCTTATTATGTGTTATTTCTACCATGCAATCTAAATTTTATCATGGAATAAAAAAGTTTCTTTTTTTTCTTGTTTCATTGGTATCTTTGGCATCATAATTGAAGAGTTTATGAACCAATTGGAATTTTTTGAGGTGTGTTCCTTAGAAAATTGATATCAAAGCATTGGTTTAGAGACATCCCCATGTTAAATTTGTGATCTTTATCAAGCTTTGGAAGAATTTTAGAGAATTTGTATGATTTGTATCTAATTAGGGTTTGAATTACCTAAGATTTGTAAGAATTTCTTTGATCATTACAATATCAATCTTCTTTTGTGATATTTAAACATCAATTTTATTTAAAGGCTAGTATTTAAAGTGAATTACTTTATATTTATACTTTTATGTTAAAGCATAGTGCCTTTTTTCTTAAATTAAAGGATTATTATTATGAATATTTGTGAAATTGATTTTTGATATCATCTTTCTTACATTAAGTATTTCCTTTAGACCTATGAAAAGTATGACATCTAATTATCTTAGCATGAAAGTGCTTAGAAGAGATATGAATGAAATGAAGACTAATTTATTGAATATTTTGAAGAGAATTAAGAGGATATTTTTTGGACATCCAAAAAAGGAGGAAGATATAAATTTTGATGAAGTAGAGATCAATAAGAAAAGGAATTAACAAGTATCTCTTATTGAGAAAGGAAGTGCTTAATACTTGAAAGGTTAAAGGAAGAAAACTAAGAGCTTCATTAAAAGGACCAACAAATCTTCAAAAATCAAGATGATGTATGCTACTAATCAAGGAGAGTTTCTACCTCATGAGTCATGAAGGGTAAAAGATCAAAGCCAAATAGAGACTAAAATCAAATTACATATTCAAGGAGAGTCAAGAAAAATAATAGAAGGTATGAGAAATTTTTTAATAGTTGTTATATACCTTGTGATAAATGAAAGGATATTCTAAGTTAAGTTGAATTTATCTCATAGGTGATTAGTGAGGATTCTAACTAAGATATGTGTATGGATGATTGATTTGATACTATATTTGATGAATATGATGCTAAAGCCTTGGAGGAGAGTTTACCGTTTAAGTTGTTACCTTAAAGTAAAATGAAATCAGATTGATGATTCCTTTCAAGATTAGGAATCATTGGATTTGGGGACTCCTTCTTGAGATCTTGAATATTCAAGTTTTGATAATGTTAAAAAACCAAATGTTGAAGATGAAGTTGGATCAATGTTGAACTAGATAAGCCATGAGGAGATAAGTAATATTAAGATTTACCTTATAGATGGTAGTAATGTCTCTTATGTTGAAGCTAGTATGATGGATGCTAGTATGTCACTTTATCTTGATAGTTATTTATTCAACTTTGGTGATGTGAGTTATGATCATTGTGTTGATTTTTATCTATCTAACTGCTATTTTGGAAGAAATATGAATTTTAATATTATTTTCATTAAAATTATAATGATGGTAATGTGTTGAATTTTATGTGTGTTAATTATGGCTATATGGGTAGTTATTGTAAGAAGATATTATTAATGTTAGTGAGGATATTAACAATGATTTAATTTTATAGAATTTGGGTATCTTTCCTATTAATTATAACAATGATTTATTTTTAAACTATGTTAATGAACTTGATTGACTTAGCTATGACATGGATGAATAACATAAAGGCAATTTAAGTAGTTGTGACATTGATGGTAAAGGAAGGTTAACTTGGAAGTTTTTAAACACTAAAAAGAATACTATGAAGAAGATGAAAAATAAGGGAAAAAGGGATGTTAGGTTGAGAAGACCTAATACTTTTATATTTTCTTATTTTTTATTTATTACATTTTATGGGGAAAACAAGTGGAATTTGATGCTCTTAAGATGGAAGCATCATGAATTCTTTGAAGGCAAAGATCTGAACATTTATCCTCTTCTATAATTCTTCTTCATTGTTGTATGTTATTGGGGGAGTGTAGGGAAATGAGATCTTGCTCCAACTAAGGAAATAGTTCTAACAAACTTGTTTTAGGTGGTTTCTGGTCTCTAGTACCACCAACGCATGGATAGCTCCAAAAAGCTTCTATTATTTTCTAATGAGCTAAATATGACTAAGCATGTTTGACAATAAATATTCATTTACAAATCCAAAAAATATATCTAATGAATTGTTGTCTTATATGTAGTTCATGAGTATCCCTCCTAGCTATCTCTTAACATAATTATAGAAATCGAATAGCTCTCCATTAAGCCTAGCTTTAAATCTTGCATAACATACATATATAGTAAATGAATAGTTTTATAGAAAACATCAATCTTAAACTTTGAGCTATCTATTAGCTAACTTCCTAGTACTAGACCACAAAAGTTTTTCTAAATATAGAAGGAGAACGAGTTAGAGAGATTATTTAAAAAGCTTAAAATTGTATAAAGAGGACAATATTTCTATGTTAATTTAATTTATAACTAACACTTATCAAAGCTATTCCATTAAAATAGAATAATAGAAATGAGTTAAATCTCCACTCATAAAGAAAATAACCTATTCCAAAACTAGTAATCTATTCATATGTAATTATGTAACATTTAGGCTAGACAAGATACAAAAAGCTATTCATTAGAAATACTAGCTAAGAGATCAAAGCTAAAAGAGATAGATAAAAATTGTATAAAATGCCATTATATTAAACAATCTTTGCAAGATTTCTTTTCAATTTTGTTCTTTAGAAGCTTCCCCTTTATCAATCAATCCCCTTTTACCCCTCTGCTCTAGGATTTATATACTACCCACTAGTAGTTACAATAGTTACAAAATTAAGGCTCAATATACCTTAAGTTCTCTTTGTATAACTATAGGCCATTGGAAAATTGTTCAGTTCCTTGGTGAATTTCTCTCATTCTCTAAATTTGAAGCCCTTCAATTGAGTTTTTTCTAAGATAACCTTCCATGATTGAGAAGAAACATAATAGCTTGATTCACTAAATCTTGTTTAGTGTCATAAGCTTCTTTAAGAGCCTATTTACTACTTGTTTCTTTAAAAATTGATTTAGTTAGAAAATTTGTTATTGCTATTGAAGTAGTTTCCACATTGGATTAAACTTATTTCAATTCAAGATTCTTCTTGGTAATTTTATTCATGATACTAGTAACTATCATCATCATATTTAAGTAACCCTATTTGAATTGAGGCAATGATATTGTTTTAACTCTAACAAAATCAAAAGATTTCCACACCTTTTTGTCCATCTTCCAAATAGGGATTGTTTTCTAGAGTCACTAATTTGAGTTTCAATGGTAGATTTGTGCTACTCTTAGCTCTATTTTGGTTCTTTGCTATGTTCATCTATGGCTTTGTGACTTGAAATTCATCCTTTTTCTTCAACTTTCTTTTAGACTAGATGTTTGACTTAGGTGTTGCCACATGTTGCAAGCTTTGGTTTTTTTGAGCTACTTCATTAAAAGCTTATCCTTACATCAGCTTGTAGAATGATTTTTGAGCTTGTTCGTAGATTTTTTTTTTTTTTGGTTCTACAAATTCATTCTATAGAAGAGCTTATATGGAAGAATAGTCATAAAGCCTCTTTGTCGATCTAGATTTTGGTTCTATATCATGTTGAACTGTATTCAAATATAATGTACATGTGAGTAAATTAAACTTAGAATCATTGGTGGGTTTGAGGTGAAATTTTATCTTAACATGGCTTGCAAAATTAGTTTGAGCTTACATTGTAGAGCCCATTTTAAGTTCTATGAGTAATCCTCTTTTTCCAAAGCCAACGTGGTCAAATCATTTAGAAGCCTATTCATAGAATCACTTTTAGTTTATATGAACTCATTCTTCTTAAAAGCTAACCTGGTAGATTGGGCTTTTTATTTCTCATGAACTCAAGGATCTTTATCTAAATGGTGACATGATAAGGTGGATTTGCTAAGATGATGTGACTCATAGAACTAGTTTAAGCTTGTTTATAGAACCAAAATTGGCTTCTATCCACTCTATGTAAAAGGTAATGTGGTAAGGCTAATTTTAGTATTGGATCATAGAACCATTTCATAGAGCCATTTTTTTGGATTTTATAAGCTTCCTCTATGAACTGACATGGTAGAACCATTTTTGCACTTGCCTATAGAATCAAATTTTATCTCTATAAATAATGCTTTTTCTCTAAAGCTGATGTGGTCTGACAATGACGTGGCTCGTAGAAATATTTTGTCTCTCAGTGTAGAATTGGATTTTGGTTCTACAAATTAGGGATAATAGCTTACATGGTAGAGTTGAACAATATATTTTTAGTAGAGTCATTTTAAATCCTATGAATCTTCCTATCCAAATGGACCTAACTTGGCAAAGCCAATTTTAAGCTACTTTGTAGAATCATTTCATAGAATCTCTTTTTGGTTCTATGAATCTACTCTTATTAGAAGCTAACATGACAAGGTACCTCAAGAATCCATTTTAAATATGACTTTTCCAACTCTTCAAAAATTTTAATTTATAATGCTGACATGGTAGAGTTGAAATGTGAGCTTGTTGTAGTGCCAAATTTTTATTCTACTAACCTATTCTCCAAAGAAGCTGATGTTGCATGTAGAACCAATTCTAGATTCATTCGTAGAGCTTAATTTTAACTTCATGAACTAGCTCTATAGCTAATGTGAAAGTGAGAGATGAATATATTTTAAGCTTCTGATGCATCCTTTTTAAAACAATTAAGCTATTCATAGAAACATTTTGTAGAATCACTTTTTAGTTCTGCAAACTTGCAATTACATAAATGATGACATGACAAAGCTAATTTAAGCTTTTTCATAGGGATGAGTTTTAGTTTTATAAACTAGTTCTATGGCTAATGTGATAGAACCATTTTTGCACTTACTTGTAGAACCAACTTTAAGCTCTACGAGTGACACTTTTTCTCAAGGGCTAACATGGTAGAGCTTCTATGAACTAGTACCATACAATGAGTTGATGTGGAAGAATGGAAGATGAGCTTGTTTTTAGAGCCTAACTTTGATTCTATTAATGACATCCTTTTCTCTAGAGATAATGTGGAAGAGCCAAAAGTGTGCTTGTTTGTAAAATCATTTTTTCACTCTATGAATCTTTTCATCTAAATGAAAGCTAACTTGGAAAACCACTTATGCATTTATTGTTAGAAACATTTTATAATCAATTGGATTTAGAAACATTTTTGGAACCATTTGCAAAGCTAATCTTTGGTTTTAGTTATTCAAAAAGAGTTAAGATAGTGTTATATCAAGTCCTTTCTTGCTAAAATGATAAAGCTTTTCTACACTCAACCATTTATTCTAATTCCAATTCCTTCTTGAGATGAGAATGGTCTCAAAGCTCTACAAATCAAGTTTTAAGATGTCCAACAAAAAAAGCATTTACTTAAGTTAAGAAAAACTTGCATAAGCTCTATCCTTGATAACTATTTTGATCTTCTGCATAATGTTAAATTTTAAACTAAAACCCTAGCTTTGTGAATTAGAATTTTCTAGGTTATCCATTCACCTTTTAAAACCCTTCATTTAAGAAAATTTTCCCAAAACAATTCTTATCTTTATAGTATTTATGTAGAAGCTTTGCTTAGAAGCTTACCTTTACATAGGAATTTATTTTTGATCAAAAAATCTTAGCTTATTCTTATTGTACATGTAAATCAATCATTAAAAATCATTAGATATCATGTAAATAAATGGGTAGGATAATTTAAGTCTAGTGTTATTTCATGACAGTGGATAATTATTACAACAATAGTTTTTCTAAATAAACATAACCTTCTTCTTGCAACATTCATATATAGACAAAAGAAAAGCTTAAATATTTTTGTGGAAAAAATCCTTGTAGGTTAAGGCTAAATGGGAATGAAAAGACCATGGTCCTACAATGCTTCAAATAGATTAACCTAAAGCAAAGTTGATGATATAGGTTGGCATTGTATAACGATTATGATTTTCCCCAAAAATTTCCATTTTAAAGCTCCATCGTGTTCAGGCTCAGTCATTACTTGAGTAGGTACAACAATATGTACTTCATTAAACTACTTTAATCCTTCCTTGGGATCCTTCGAACTTTCATATTTCTTGGGCTATTCTTCTTGTCCATGTTGGTTTTTTTTTGGATGTCAAGCCTTAAATCAATGTTGTTCTCATGATGATTGACTAAAACATGTTCTTAATTAAAAGTTTGAATTGGACACTCATTAAAATTTTCCTTGAGCAAAAGGTTTGGGCATTATGGAATCTCAACCTATTCTCTAACATGAATGGATTTTCCATTTGTAAGCATGGAAAATTCATGGGAAAGCCAAGTCATAAATGGAAAATTATAAGATGCTCCATAAGTAGTGCCCCTATAATATATGCTTTGTACATGCTTAGGATAACATCTAGATAAGTATGGGATAAAAGGTCCTAATTTCATTTTGACTTTCTTTGGATGTATAAATAATCTCCTTATTGTTGGCCTTGATCTTCCAATCATGGCTATTGATGAAATAATGGCTCAAGAATTTTATATCTTAGCTTCTTCTCTTTAAATAGTCATAAGAAAATTAGTTATGAATATTTACAAATTTTGTTAGCCATTATTATGTTACTCTAATTGAGCAGTTGCCCTAAGTAATTCTTCATGTGAAAAGCATTAAATGGAAAGATTAATACCTATCCATCTAATGAAGTAAGATTGAAAGTATTTTCAGCCACTTGTTGCTTAATTATTAATGACCCAATCCATCTAGTTGAGAATTTATTTACTTTATCTTTTCTATTAATTCTCCATAAAAATATTAAATCTCCTTCCTTAAATGCCTTCCATCCTACTTGGTGACCAAACCATCTTTTCATTAATGCTACATTCTATAAGAGCTTATCTCAGCCTTTCTCAATTTTGGCTTCTCTTTTTAATAATAAGGCCATCACATCATGTTCCTTATCTAATCATGGGTTGTAATTTTTCATAAATTCTATTATCAAAGTTGTGATCATATTAATTATGCAATCATTAAACCCATAGACTAAGTTGAATAGTGTAGTTTCTTTAGATTTCTTTATCCTAGTCTTGTCAGTTCATAGAGCTCTTTGTAATAGTTCATGCCATTTTTAGGATTATTATTCATAGAATTCTTAATGTAAGAAATTAGCTTCTTATTTGTGGACTCTACTAGGCCATTTCCTTATAAACTCAGATGACTAGAAGGCTAAGCCATAATTATTAACCAAAGATTCTGGCATCCTAAACCAATTTATGATGTATTTCTCAAGAAACTTAATTAGTTCATAGGATGTAATTCTTCTTAGTGCATTAACTTTTGGCCACTTAGTAAAATAGTTAGTAGCTATTAAAATAAATCTATGTCCTCCTTTAGATGGAGTAGTAGCTTCTATAAAATCCAATCTTCACCTTTGAAAATATTTATATTATATTACTAGTTTCAGTGAAGCATTGGTCCTTTTTAGCTTTGGCCTCTAGATTTTACACTTATAGCAAGTCAAAATTTTATCTTGCATATCTTTGAGCATAGTGGGCTATTAGAATCCATATCTTAATGTATGTTACATAGTAATCTTAGGAGATTCATAATACAAGTCCTAATTATTATGAAATTGCTTCAAAGTTTCTTTAATTTTTTGATTTAATGCATACTCTAGTAAGATACATTTGAAATATTTTCTATATAGAATTCCCTGAGTGTAAATATACTTCTTGATCTTTATTATGAAAGCTCTTTTCTTTTTTGATAAATTCTTGGGAATTTCTCAGCTAACAAGAAATGTTACTATGTCATCTTATTAATTTGTAATTTCAAGAAGAGGTAACATTTATTGTCTAGCTTTTCTTATCAACATTTTGGCTAATCCCATATTCTTAACTGTTTTATGTGTTTTTAGGTTAAACCTAAATTGTTGAAGCTTGATTATCTAATTAGCTATTTTGAGTTCAATTTCATTTTGTGATAAGAACTATCTTACAAGTGGTTCTATAGTCATAATATGAAACACAGTGTTTTTCAAATAATACTTAAAATGTCCCAAGGATTTAATCACAATAAATAATTGTTTTTCAAGCTTAAAGTAATTTCTTTCAGCTTCTTTTAATTGGTAACCAAGAAATTCAATTAGCTTTTCTTCTATTTCATCTTGTTTTGTTAATACTGTAGCTAGCAAGTTTGTGGAGAAAAAAGCATATAACTAGAAATCCTCTCTCAATTTTGGTTGCACTAGATATGGGGCTTCTAAAATGGCTCTTTTAATTTGGTCCAAAGCCATTAGTAATTCTTTTTCCTTTCTCACTTCAACATCTTTTCTCCACATTCGTGAAAGATAGTTTGTTATTTTTGTAAATCTTAGTATAAATTTTTTAACAAACTTTACTTTCCCAAAGAAAAACCTTAGTGCCTTATTTGTAGGATGTTCTATACCTTGAATAGCTTCAATTCTAGCGTGATCAATTTCTATCCCCTTTTTAGAAATTTTATGTCCAAGTAAGCTATCAAAGTTCACTCCAAAAACATATTTTTTTTGGATTCAAAGAAATACAAAATGTCATACATCTATTGAATATTTGTTGTAGGTAAAATACATGGTTTGTCTCATGCTTCAAATAAACTGTAATATCATGTAAATAAATGGAAAATTTTTTTCCAATAAGTCCTTTAAAAGATATATCCACAAAAGTAGCCCCTACATTTGATATAATAAAGGACATTCTTTTACATGCAAATTTTCCACATATATTGATGAATATCATTTTGTATCTATCATTCTTATCTACTATTATTTGATTATAACCTAAAAACCATCTATGAATCAGTATAATTGACATTCTAATACTTTTATTATCATTTCATCAATTCTTGGGAGTAGATACCTATCTTTAACTCAAGATTCATTCAAGTTTCTAAAATCAACACATAGCCTTATATCTCCATTCTTTTTTCTAATTAGTACTAGATTTGCTATCTAGGTTGAGTATCTAATTAGATATATTATACTAGCAACTAATAACTTCGTAATCTTAGGTTTCATTACTAGTTCAAAAATTGGATTAAGTTTCCTTAACTTCTATTTAATTATCTTAAAATCATTTACTAAAGCAAATTTATGCATTATAATACTAGGATCAAAAGTTCTCAAATGGTCATTTGACTAAGAAAAATTATTTAGATTTCCTTTAAGAATCTACATTGTTTTATCTTTAATGTTTGGTCAAAGTTTCATTCTAATATTAGGATACCTTGGAATGTAGTGGCATCCTAGATCAATCATTTCATAAGCTTTCTCCCCATGAATTTGAACATATTATCCTTTAACTAATTTTTTTCCTAAATTCCTCTTCTAATTGCAGTGCCCTTGAGGTATCCTTCTTCATTTTGGTTTGAAATCATTTTTTTCATGAATTTGATGTTCGAATTCTCTTTTATTTCTAAGTAATTTATTTATTTGATGATCATCTTCAAAAACTTGATAGAAATTGGTGTAGGAACACCTCTTTTGATCCCCTTGGTCTACCCTAAATGTTATGTGTCTTTTTTAGTTGATTTATTTTGGGGATGATTCTTGACTATTTTGTCATGTTTTGTAGTATTTTTGGCTTATTTTGATGAGTTTAGGAGGTTCCAGGGTCTATGTGGGCTTGTTGGGAGACATTTGGAGGCTCTCGGTATCAAAACAAGCATTTTTATTTTTGGCACCTTTAGGATAGACATCTTCCTAAAAAGATAGATGTCTTTCTAAAGATGTTTCCCTTGAAGTAAAGATGTCTCAAGTCCATAGAAGACATCTACCAAAAATAGTAGACATCTCTCCTGTGAGTAAGGATTTCATAGAAGACATCTACACAAAGCTAGAGACAACCTAGACCCATGGGGAAACTTATGAAAATGCCCATTCCAATTTGGAAAATATCCAAAGAAATATGAAAATAGCCAAGGAGAAGTGCCAAGTGATAAAGTACAAATCTCAAAGGCCAAACATCCTAATAGAGGGCAAGAGAGAGAGCTCTTGAGGAAAGAGGGCTTGTACAAGGGAGGAGAGCTTGTGCAAGGAAGTTGAGTGAAAGGTAAGGAAGAGCGCTTGAGAGAGGTTAGGAGAATCTCTTATAAGTATGTTGTCTTAATCTTGCACTCCATTTTGAGCAATTGAGGGTGAAGAGAGGACAAGTGTGGCCTCTAAGATCCTTGGGAAAGTTGTGAATTGCACTTGGCTCCTCATATTTGATGTATTTTATATGTATTTTGAGAATTATCTTAATATAAGAGAGACTTTCTCCATCTTATTGTGTTGTTCTTATTTTCTAAGCTAAATTTGATTAGAAGTTTTGGATTGGATCTTATTGAGATCTATTGAGGTGCAACCCCTACACCAAAAATCCTTATCATCAAGCACCATTGGTTCTAGTTTTAATTTAATTACCACTTTGTAGCATTAAATTATCTTTGTCAAGTCTTGAGTTGAAGCTACCATTGCAAGTTCATCAGCCTTCTAATTTTTTTCCTTGGGATATTTTCAATTTTATATTCCATAAAACTTCCAAGTAATTTTGTTTTCATTTGCTTGTAAATCCTTAGGATTGAGCTTTTAACACTGCACTTTTCTCTAACTTGGTCACATATGATTTTCAAATCTCCCTTCTAATTTTAGGATTCTCTTTTTATGAGCCATTATCAATCTTCTATAGAGAGCTTCCTATTCAGCTCTATTATTAGTACAAGATAACTTTAATAGTATAGCTTTTGATTCCTCTTGGTTTCCTATATTGATTTGAACAATACCAATTCTTGATCTTGTGGAATTACAATCTCCATCAAAGTATAATTGATAAAATTCATAATTTGTATTTCTTTGATTGAATTGACTCCTAATTCATCTTTCCTTGATTCAATTTTCTTACTTTTCCCATCTAAAGTCACATTCTTTATCATCAATGGTTCAATATATATATAAATTTAATTTGGTTCTCCCTTCCATGGCAACCACATATGTGAACAATCTATTGCTATATACCCAAAGAAATTTTGACTCTAACTTCTAGTCAATAACAAACTATAGAAATCAGGAATGTCAACTACTTGAATTGTGATTCTACTTTCGATCTTGGGATCTAAAGCTAATTGGAGTAACATGTTTCACAATTAACCTATTAGCTTGACTCTACTCTTATTGACTTGAACAATTTTCTTATCTGATTATTCTTGTTTAAATCCTAGTTGATTGCATATTAACAAGGACATTAATGTTGAAGTGGCTCATGAATCAACTAAAAAATTGTGTAGATATATTCCTTTATTTTAAGAGTTAATAATAAAGATGAAGCATCTTTATCAGCTACAACCTATGTTTTGGTAGTCGGTTTATCATTGTTATAAATATAGTTTGTAACAATGTTACTCATATTCTTTTGGTTCTTAATCTCTTTTAATATTTTTTTCGAGTATGCTTCCATTTAAATTAATTGATATAAGCTAATATTGACTTAATTCTTTTTAGATCTTCTATTATGCTATACTTCTCTCCATCATAATATCCTAACTCGATAAACATTCTAGTGTGCAAATCTTGATGGTCTCCTTCATTCGATTAAGATTTTTCCTTGGATTTCTATTTATCTTAAAAAATTTTATGTTTTCCAATAGTTTTAGGTATTATATTTTGAGTTCTAGATGTAGTCATTCTTTCTCTAATACTCCTAAGTTTGGATCTAGATTCTTCACTATTATTGAAATCATCATTTGATGACTATCCAATTTCAAAGCCTTTAGATGTTTCACTACTAGAATATCTTTTTAGGTAATGTATATGTGGGTGCATAGATTTCTTAGAGTCCTCTTTTAATTATATTAAGTTTGAATTGGCCAAGGCTTTCATTACTTTAGCATCCTCAAGTTTAGTTTGGGCATTTGATTTTCTAGCTTATCTAAATTTCCTATATTTCTTAATTTTCATTTTTGACATATCCTTTTCTAACTTGATATCTTTGTTCAACATTTCTTTTAAAATCTTATCTTTATCAATATTTTTACTTTAGAACTCTATGAAACCATTGATTAAAGGTAACATCTTGGGTTAAGTTAAATTTTGAAAAGGAAATATTTCTTTTTGGGGCTCTTTCATAGAAGGATGTATGTTATTTGGCATTAAATTTAATTGTCTTTCTAATTCTATAGGTTTGTTGTAAAGTTCTAATAAAGTATTAACATTTTGAGTTCTATGTAATGAAATTGAGATTCTTTGATCTGTAGTATTCAAATAAGTATCTCATGAAACTTCATTACATGGTGAAAATTGGTTTTAAAATAAGCCACACTCTTTGGAACTTAATGTTGAATTCTCTAACTAATTTCTTAATTTCTTATTTTATTTAAACTAAGCCACTATATAGATAATGTTGCTCAATATGATTACCAAACTAGGATATGAATAAGTCTTTAATATCATCCCAAATAGTAACATTATTAAATAGTAGGTTTGAATACCAAATTTGAGTCATGTCTCTACCGTTACCTATGAACAGTCTACATACTTGCTCTTGATGCTGGATATTTACATGAACAAAAAGCTAGCTCAAATAGGTGTAAATATTCCTCTACTAAATAAGCTTTACCAAGGCTGTATGATTTTGGGATATATTTGTATGCTACTTTTGGGATGTCATGATAAACATTGAACATCAAAGGTATAGATAGTTGAAATGGGTTAATAGGGTTTAGATTGGCCATTATTTGTAAGCTCTAATTTCTATTGGATGACCCTAAATTTAACTTAGCATTTCTATTAAAAGATAAATCCTTAATTAAAGGTGAAACCCTAGTATGTTGTGTTTTTATTTCACTACTTAAATTTCTAATTATAGTCTCAAACTCCTCATCTAATGAAATTGTGGACTTAAATTTAAATATGCTCATAAGGCTTTTAAAATCCTCTTGTTTATTTGAGGAACCATTCATGAGCTAAAATAGCTAATCTAATTTACTTATAACTAACTTCAAGCTAATGTACCCTAACAAATTTTAATATTTTTTAGTAAAAAGAGGCTCTCCTTATAACATCAATTAAACTATTAGGGGAGTACAAGAAAATGTGACCCCACTCCCACCAAGGGAATAGTTCTAAAAAACTTGTTTTAGGTCATTTCTGGTCTTTGGTACCAACAAGGCATGAATACCCCCAAATAGCCTCTACTAGTTTTGAATGAGCTTTACATGACTAAGCATGTTTAACAATAAAGATCTATCTATGAAATAGAGAAATATATCTAAGAAATTATTATCTTATAGGTGGTTGATGACTATCCCTCCTAGTTGTCTCTTAACATAATTATAGAAATTGAATATCTCTTTATTAAACCTAGCTTTAAATCTTGCACAACATACATATATGATGAATTAATAATTTTATAGAAAACACCATTCTTAAATTTTGAGCTATTTATTAGCTAACTTCTTGATGTTGGACCATAAAACATTCACTAAATAGAGTAGGAGACTGAGTTAGAGAAATTATTTGAAAAGATCAAAGTTATATAAAGAGGACAATATTCCTATGTTAAGCTAATTTAGAACTGATACTTATTAAAGCTATCCCATTTAACTAGAATAAAAAAAAAGTAAAATCTCCACTCATAGAGAAAAAATTCTATTCCAAAACTAGTAATCCATTCATATGCAGTTATGCAATATTTAAGCTAGATAAGATAGGAAGAGCTATTCAACTATAACTACTAGCTAAGAGATGAAAAATAAAAGAGAAAGATAAAAACTATTTTAAATTCCATTATATGAAATAGTATTTACAAGCTTTCTTTTTGGTTATGTTCTCTAGAAGCTCCCCCTTTCCAAATCAATCCCCCTTTTGTTATAAAATTAAGGCTTAATATGCCTCATTTTCTATTCATATAACTGCAAGCCATTGGATAGTTTTTTGGTTCCTTGCTAAGGTTTCCTCATTCTTTGAATCTAGAGCCCTTAAAGTAATAGTTTTTAGATAACCTTTCATGATTAAGAAGAAACTTAATAGCTTGATTCATTGAATCTTAAATAGTATCATTAAGCTTCTTTAAGGATCTCTTTAGCACTTGTTTCTTCCAAAACTAATTTAGTTGAGAAATTTGTTATTTATGTTAAAGTAGCTAGTGTGTAGCTCGAACTTGTTTCAGTTCAAGATTTTTCTTGGTAATTTCATTCATGATACTAGTAACTATGATCTTCATATTTAAGTAACCCTATTTAAACCAAGGTAATAGTTTTCTTTTAGCTCTAACTAAATCAAATGATTCCCATATCTTTCTGTACATCTTCTAAATAAGACTTGCTTTTCTAAAGTTATTGATTCGAGGTTTAATGATAGCTTTGTGCTACTCTCAGCTCTATTTTAGTTCTTGGCTCTATTTGTCTATATCTCTGTGACTTGAAATATCTTCTTTTTCTTTAACTTACTTTTAGATAGGTTGTTTGACTCAAGTCTTGCCACATGTTGTGAACTGTGATTTCTTTGAGCTACTTCATTAAAGGCTTATCTTGACATTAGCTACTAGAATTATTTTTGAGCTTGTTCGTAGAGCTCTTTTTTGGTTCTATAGATTCATTCTGTAGGAGAGCTAATGTGGAAAAATAGTCATAGAGCCTCTCCATAGAACTGTAATTTGGTTCGGTAAGCCATATTGTATTTTTAAGGTTTAAGGTATGCTAAGTTGTATTAAAATATGATGTGCATGTGAGTAAATTAAGCTTAGAATCCTTGGTGGATTTGAGGTGAGCTTTTATCTTCACATGGCTTGTAAAACCAATTTGATCTTACATTATAGAATCCATTTTAAGCTCTATAAGCAATCCTCTTTTCTCAAAGTCAACATGGTAGAACCATTTAGAAGATTATTCATGGAACCATTTTCAAGTTCTATGAACTCATTCTTCTTAAAATCTAACATGGTAGATGAGGCTTTTTAATTTTCATAAACTTGAGAATCTTTATCTAAATGTTTTCATGAAGATGTAGATTTACTGAGCTGATGTGGCTCATAGAACTAGTTTAAGCCTATTCGTAGAAACAAAATTGGCTTCTATATAACCAATGTATGAAGAAGGTGACATGGTAAGGTAATTTTTTGTACTAGCTCATAGAACCATTTTGTAGAACTATTTTTTGGGTTCTATAAGCTTCCTCTACAAACTAACATGGTAGATCCATTTTTGTGCTCACATGTAGAATCAAATTTTAGCTCTATGAATGACACTTTCTACAAAGTTAATGTGGCTTGACGATGATGTGGCTTGTAGAACTATTTTGTGTTTTTCATTATAGATTTGGATTTTGGTTCTATGAGTTAAGGCTAACCAGTTATTTGGTAGAGCTGAAAAGTATATTCTTAGTAGAGTCATTTTAAATCCTATGAATCTTCCTATTTGAATGGAGTTGACTTGGTACAGTTAATTTTAAGATTATTTATAGAACCATTTCATAGAACCTCTTTTTGGTTCTACAAACTTGCCCTTCTTAGAATCTAATGTGGTAGGATACCTCTAGAATCCATTTTAAATAGGATATTTCTAGTGCTTCAAAATTTTGACTTTTCATTGTTGACATGGTAGAGCTAAAAAGTAAGCCTATTGTAAAGCCAAATTTTGGTTCTATGAACTTGTTCTACAACAAAGCTTCTGTGGCATGTAGAACCAATTTTAGATCTATTTGTAGAGCGGAAATTTAAACTTCATGAACTAGTTCTACAAGCTAACAAAAAAATGAGGACTTAATGTATTTTAGCTTTTGATGCACCCTTTTTAAAATAATTAAGCTATTGATAGAACCATTTTTTAGATCCACTTTTTGATTTTATAAACACAAAACTACATAAATGTTCATATGGCAAAACCAGTTAAAGCTTTTTTATAGGGCTAAGTTTTAGCTTTATAAATTTGGTTCTATGGCTAACATGGTAGATCCATTTTTGCACTTTCTTAGAACCAAATTTAAGCTCTACAAGTAACACTATTTTTCAAGAGCTAATGTGGTAGAGCTTCTTTGTAGAACTATTTTTTACATCTAAGAATCAGTAACCCACAATGAGGTGATGTGAAGGAATGGAAGTTGAGCTTGTTTGTAGAGTCAAATTTTGATTCTACTAATGACATCCTTTCCTCTAGAGCTAACATGGAAGAGTCATAAGGTGTTCTTGTTTGTAGAATTATTTTCCTACTCTACAAATATTTTAGTCTAAATGAGATCTAACTTGGAAAAACTACTTATGTGTTTCTTTTCAATAACAAATTTTGTTCTATCTACAAGAGTTTTTTTCAAGCTTCTTCCCTCAATGATGATTGGACTTATAGAACCATTTTGTAGATCTTCTTTTTGGTTCTATGAATCCATTTCTTATAAAATTATGATGATTCTTGGAGCTAATTTTAATGGAAACATTGATTCTTTAAAACATGCTCCTCCTTTGGAGCTTACGTGTCACATTAGAATATTGTGAAGTTGATTCAACTAGAGATTTCTTGTAGAACTACTTTTTGATTCTATGAGCCTTCCTTACAAGCTAACGTGACAATCATAGTTAGTGAATTCCACCTTTTTGCAATTAATTAGCTTTAGAAAAAATTTTAAAATTATTTGTGAAGCTAATCTTTGGTTTTACTTCACATATCTAAAAAGAGTTAAGTTAGCCTTGAATTAAGCCCGTTTTTCAATGAAATAATAATGCTTTTCTACACTTAATCATTTGTTGTAATGCTAGTCTATTCTTGAGAAGAGAATGAACTCCAAGCCTTGTGAATCAATTTTCAAGGTCTCCAATAGAAAAAGCATTCACTTAAGACAAACTCACATAAGCTCTGTCCTTGATAACTATTTTGATCTTCTACATGATGTTGAATTTTAAACTAAAACTCTAGCTTCATGAATTGACTAAAATTCTATGAGTGAAACACCTCAAAAATTATGTGACCAACATAAGAAGCCTTAAATATAGATTTATCATTTTAATTTGGTATAAATTGAAAGGTAGAAATGGTTACCTTGTTTTTCTATCAAAAATCCTATCCTGTGGTCTTGTTTCAACAAAATTTTAGACAATTTTAATATGTAAAAATGAATTTTACTACTCAAACACTTTAAATTTTGTTTATGCTAGTGTGTTAAAAATTGTTTTTTTGAAAATGATGCAATAACTAGGTTTTTGCACCATATGCTAAACAATTGTGTTTTTGTTCCACAGACTATGATAGTGTGTGGAGTACCATGTAGAACTAGAATTTTCCCATACACTATAGATTTGGGTGGCAAAAGGTCTCAAACATTGGTGGCCCATACATTGTTGATTTGGCTACAAAAGCTTCACAAGCTATGCCACATGTGGAGTAGCATATGGAAGCTAGAAACTAGCTAAAATTGCTCACATGTTGTAGATAATCATCAAAAAATAGTGCGGGGAATGTGCAACAATTTGGCCAAAAAAAAAACAAAATTAAATTAGTGGAGAATCAGCGTGTGTGGCCTACTTAAGAAAAAATTATTAACATTTGAAGGACTTTTGACATTTTTGCAATTCATTGAAACTTGGAATTTTTAGAGAAAAGAAGAACCAAGAGTCCATAGCTATTTTCAAGAGTAGATTTTGGAGCATAGAGACCCTATTGTAGCATACATTGACACATTTGAGAGAACTTCATGACACACACTAGTCATCCATAAGTTAGATTCGCTACATCATTTTGCCAAAAAGCCATGGAACAATTGCAATTCCACATTTTATATTCTCTAAACCCTCTACTTATTGAAAGCTAATACAAATTTTACAATATTCTACAGACTTTCTTATTATTCTCTACAACTATATTTCGGTGTAGGCTCTATTATTCACACATTCTATTGCATGTTCTACTCTCATTTCATATGGGTAATAGATCTCCTTAAGTCCTCAAGTGATCTACTAGACCATTTAAGATGCTCACATATCCTTTCTGAGGCTTATGGATCTATGGGTTAAATTGTTATGTATGAAGTTATTTGGTTTTTCAACATGAACTTTTTCCATCATTATAGTTTTTTTCACTAGAAGGAGGGCCTCCACCTAACTTCTAAGTTTTTAATCCATTGTAGATGTTTTGTCATTTAACATCCAAAACCCAACTTGTAGAAAACAAGGCAAGTTGAGTGCAAGACAAAAATCTCCATTACTATTATCATGTTAAATTTACATTTTGCTGTGCTACTCTTGTTTCATATGGGTAAAGTTTTACTTCTATGTTTATACTTTATGATTACAACTTGAGTTTCCATTATTTTTACATAAGTTACATAACCTAGTTTCATTTTTCTGATCTTGATATATATGTTCAAATTTTTTTTCCAATATTGTTTTGTTTTTGTTTTTGGTTGTTACACTTGCACATGATGTGGAGCTTCCACAAGCTACTTTTACAAGCTATGAAGTATAAATTCCACAAGCTATGGAGTTTAACTTCAACACACTATGGAGCTTAGTTGCTTCCACAAACTATGAAGTTTAACTTCAACACACTATGGAGGTTAGTTGCTTCCACAAGCTATGAAGTTTCATATGCAAAAAACTTCCATATACTATGAAGCTTCCATAGGCTATGAAGTTTCATATGCTGAGAAACTTATAGCATGCCTAAAACTTTAAGAAATCAAACAATCTAAAAATTAATTAAACTAAATTAATAAAAAACTCTACCACACTTGACTAGTCATTTGGTCCAACATTTTTTATGCCTCTTTTCATTCCATCATTTTACAATACAACATAGCACACATGGCCTCAAACAAAAACCTATTCATATCTATGATCCCAAGGATCCACGAGGAGTAGAATGTAGACAATCCTTTTAGCAAATGGAACTAGAACCATATTACATGAATATAAATGAAGAATACTATAACTTCATCTATGCTAAGCTTAAAGCTAGCCTTCTCATCTCACATACAAAAGAATAATGTAAATAGAAATTTAAGATCATTTATCAAAATGAGAAAGATCATATTCCCTTCCCTTATGACTAGATTGAAATAACAAAGTTTCACATGCATATGCTAGCACCACTAGTAGAACTAGAGAAGGTAAGTAAAGGGATTAGCTCAAATGAAAACCAAGAGGACCATGATGAGTTCAAACTAGAGCATAAATTGAACACATTCATAGGGAACCTTTTTTCATTAGTCAATTTCACAATTAACCATCACTAACTCCACACCTTCCATGTCTTCTATAGACCAAGCTACTTAGTCTACTCCCTATTCCTACCATGTTTACCTCAACATCCATAGTATCAACACCTTAAACTAAGTTGACATCTCATTCTACATCTTTGTTCTTAATAATACTATTCAAAACATAACCTCATTCTTTACAACCATAGTCAGTGGTATTCATCACATCACATTTTTACTTCATCCTAGTGGGCCTCTCTTTAGGACCCTAGGCTTCTCAAGCCTCTCATACCTCCTTTGTTGCCTTCATCCCTCACATCCCAACTTGAACATTCTTCTTATTGTTCAACCATCATTTAACCATGATTACACAATCTCTCCCATCCATACTAATGCCAATTGCATGACTCTAGATCTTTCAACTCCTACCATAGCCATCTACACAAATACCATAAGCTATAGTAGTTCCACAAGGCTTGAATCAAGCCTTCCAAATGATCTAGGATCTCATTCAGAAGCTACAAAATCTTAAGGCTAGCATCATGTAGATAGTCAAAATTATGAACTTCTACCAAGATGATCCCATTAGTCCCACCATCCCACAAGTAACTCTTCCAATAAGAATTCCTATTCCCCAATTCACCAAATGTAATGGAGAAGGAAATTCCAACTCCCAACCTATCACTTTTTGTTTTGAATGCTTGTTATTGTAGGCCTAGCCCCACATTTTTATACATGTATTTCCTATGTCCCTTATTAGAAAATCCTTGGATTGGTACCATGCATTACCTAGAGGTTCCATTACCTTCCTAGAGGACTTGATCTCATAGTTCATTAATTGTTTCAAGTATAACTTGAAATTTGATATAATACTCGACCAATTGATGAAAGTTAAATAGGGACTCCTTGAACTTATATAGAAGTTCATATAGTGATGGAATACTCTCCTTAATGAGATTCCTAAATCCATTGCTGAGATATATCTTCTGGCCATCTTCAAGATGATGGTTAATGATTTTATCAAGTCCAAATTATATTATCTAGATTCATGATCCCTTAGCCAAGCCTTCTCCCAAATAAAAAAACATAGAGAATGTCCCTGAAGCTAGTAATGACCCTACCTACATAACATACAAGAATTAACATATGAGAAAGGATAAGGAGAAGGGTAAAAATAAAAAACCATGTAGCTATGGCCACTATGGCCAAAGAAAACAAGATGACACAAGTGCCAAAGATAACACAATCAAAAGCTCTTGCTACCATCACTCAAACGTCAACCTCTAGAGCCTCTACATCTAATCCTTTGAAACCTAGTTTTGAATGAAAATTTTAGTCTAAGTATATGAAGTCACTTGTTAAACCATTAGAGATTCTCAATTAGTTACTGAAAAGTGACCATATTCAATATAAGAAAATGTCTGAGAATTCTTGCAAGAGGCATGATTGCTTATGTGAGATTGCCAAATATCTTAACATAGCAATTAAAGATGATCCACATATGCTCAAGTACTTTAAACTAGACCGATTTTGCAATTATCATCAAGTACCTAGTCATGATACTGATTTTTGCTTAGTCTTAAAGGATAACTTGCAAAAGATGGTAGAAAATGGAGAGGTAGCATTGGATGCTTCTAATCCCATTAGGCCCTAGAACCAACACATGAAAGTGTACAAGGATCACTTAAATGCTAACAATGATCCCAATATAATAGCCACATTCAACATTAGTAAAAATTCTTAGCTTGTTAGGGAGTAATTTATGATTTAGTACCTCCTCTTGAAAAAGGTCTTAAACTTCATTGAGTTCAAGGACTCCTGATGAGAGCGGTTACTCTAGTAGTTATTCTAATTATTAGAGTGGTTACTCTAATTATTAGAGTGGTTACTCTAGAGGTTACTCTAATTATTAGAGTGGTTACTCTAGTAGTTATTTTAATTGTTAGAGTGGTTACTCTAGCGGTTCCTTTAGTAGTTATTCTAATTATTAGAGTGATTACTCTAATTATTAGAGTAGTTGCTCCCAAGCCTATAAATACAGTGCCCAGGCACACCATTGGGAAAAATTCTTTTAGCAGTTAAGTAGCAAACTTCTTGTAGTCTGTTTGAAAGTTAGAGTATTTTCCATGTGCCCGTAGTAGGAGGTCTAAGTGTGGATAGATCTTTATTCGAGCATTATGTACCTGAGCACACCTTATGTACGGAAATAAAGATGAGCTCTTAGATTCATCCTTGCAGTGCTTGAGATTTTTTTTCTTATGCATTTATTTTATTTTATTTTATTTTATGCACTTTACATTTCTATTATTAGCACAGCAATTCATTTTGATCAATTAAGAAAATTGTTAAATTACACAAGCACGAACACTTCAAGCATGTGTGTAATGCTTGGTAGCCCAGTAATGATTAGCATTTGGTAATCCTAGCAGTGTTGCACTGGTTCAGGATGTGTATGGAAAGTGGGAACGAATGCTGGTGTTAGGATTAGTTAGAACTTAGTTAATGAGTATTTAAGTTAAATTAGTCACCTAGTTATCTCTCTCCTTCCTTACTATCATAAGAAATAAAAACATAAAAGTTATAAAAATCATATGCCTCAAGTTTACTTAACCATACAATCATGACATATAGGTAAGCTTGGGTAGATAACAATAAACCAACCCATCCTTATTCCATAAGGGCACATAAGCACTTAGTCCTTGGAATTTGACTAGATCATGCATGAAATGCTCATATTCATATGGTTGAGTGTAGGGGTACCTTGTCACTCATCATTGGCATCATTGCTAGGGACTTAGTTATTTGTGCGCTAACTAGAACATAGGAATTCATTCACATTGTTGGAGTGAACCCTTATGGTTGGTTGAAAAAATAATAAACAAGAATACATTACACATTGACTAGACAAGTATGTCTCCTTCTTCATATGAAAGTGCCTCACCACCTAGGCCAAAAATAAGAAATAATCGGTGGTGTAATACACATAATGTTGATTCGCCAGTCCCTTAACAAGTTTGAGTGGTATATTTTCATCCCGATGAGTATATACTAGACTTTACCTTTATCCTCCATCAATATGAACAACTGCATTGGTGAGACTTAGAAGGTAACATAGTGTTACCTCCCAATCATTCAGTCTTGAGTATGCTTCTTCATGCTCTTACATGAATTGACATGTCCCACTTACATGCAGAATACATTGTGCAAGACCATGACTCAAGAGAATACAATTCCACAAAGGCACAATGTTAAAGGGACTTGCAACAGGAGAGACATCATAAGTCTTTGAAGGGTAAGTGATCCCAGGATGCCCCACATGTCTTAAGCAAAATTGAGGGTGGTGAACCTACCTTAGAAAGTTAGCCACATAATGATGTTCCTCCCCTTGACTTTGGCCAAGGGGTTATGTATCAGAACCTTCATTTCACTATTCATAACCTAGGTTCTAATACCCACAGGCACAAAGTATTCGAAAAAGGGACACAAACTCATGATAAAGGTGGAAATTCTGATTGTAATCATGATTGAGGCTGAGACTGCAGAAGAGAAGGTAGCAGACACTATCATGGTGATAGCTCTCCTTCTTCTTTACCTTCATCATCTCCCTCACCCTCTCCTTCAATATCTAGATGTAGTCATAAAGAAAAAGACCATGGGGATAAAGGTAGGCAAAGTGGAAGTCATAGACAAAACAACTAGGAAAGGGGACAAGGGTACTCTAGAGAGTCATGACATAGAAGAAGGGAGAGTAGGGAACAATGTAGGCATCATAGACACAATGGATGAGATGATCAAGATGAACCCCCTACTCACTACTCAAAGTATGTTGGACATAATTGAGGTTGTTAGAATTCCAACAATGCACCAAAATGATAGTAGGATCAAGAGATTAGATATGAACAATATCCCATGATTTGAAGAGGGATACAACACTGATCCTTAGAATCACTTACAAGCATTCCATGATGCATGTGCCTTACAAAATATAGAGAATGAATGACAAAAACTTAAGTTGTTTTCATGGACACTAGTTAAAGAAGTGAAAAGCTGGTACCAGTCTTTAGAACTAGAATCTATTAATAGGTGGAGTACTATGTTAGAATTATTTAATGACAAGTACCAAACATACTCCCGAGTGTCCAACTTGCAAAAGAAAATCCAAGGTTGTAAACAAGGAGGACATGAACCCTTGGATGCTTCCATGAGTCGATATTATGCACTATTACATTGTTGTCCTAGCCATGATTATTCACAAAGAGATCAATTACGCCATCTCATGGATGGGCTGAGGCATGAAACGAGAAGAACCCTTGGGACTTATGACTAAGGAAGACTATTCGAGCTTAAGTCCCATGAAATTCAAAGGCTATTGGAGCAAGTTTCTAAGGAAGAAGGTGAGCTATGGAAGAGAGAAAGTGCAGAAGATTATAATCAAGATCCTTCCCTTTGGAAGAGGGAAGTAAGATTTTGTGAGGATGAAGAAGAGTCACCACTTGAAGAGATGGTGAATAGGAAAACTTTGCCCATCCAAAAGATGACATCAGAAGTTTTGGAAAAGGTAGAACAAATGTGCGATTCCATAGACAATAGATTTCAAACTGTTCTTAAAATAGTAGATGAGTCTAGAGAGCAAGGTAGTGAGAAAAGAAAAAAAGAGAGGCTGAACATGCACATAGAAAGGGTAAGGGCAAAGTTTCCATCATTGAAGAGGTTGTGGATTTGGAAACAGACAATGATAGTGGATGTGAGATATGTCAATATGACCATCCTAAGGGATGTTACCCTATAATTTCACATCTGTAGGAGTCTGGGGTGTATGCACTCAACCCATGATTAAACAAAAGGAAAACACCCTGAAGGTTACCTTATCCTCAAGGTAACCCAACCCTTAACATATTATCCTAGTGGAACTCTACCACAACCGATTAAGCAATATCAATAGTGGCAACACCCACAATCATGGGAAATGCCACCACCAAGACAATAGGATCCTTACCGGAAACCTGATCCATATGGATATTACATGTAGTAGCCAATCTCTCCATGTGACTCTATAGTTCACATCACTCCTCAACCTCACTACCAAGCCCACAAGTATTTTGGGACTCCCTCTTCTAGAGGCAATATTCCACAAGCATATCATCCTTCTCATCTGGTCGCATCTCTTCCACTAATAGCTCCACTACCACCTACTCCCAAGATGCAAGGTGAAATCCCTAACCAACCATAACGACATTATGCCACGAGGGCTGTTAACTCTCAAACTACTATTGGTTCCAACAACCACATGAAGAAAAGACCTTTTTTTAGAACCAATAGTCCAACCAAGCCTTTACAATCACAAGCAACTAATTCCTTAGATGCCTCAGTATTAATCAAAACTTCAGAGCCTCCTTCAACCCAATCACTGCACTCAACACATATGGTCATGCTAACACATGCCATCATTGATTAGATCAAAGCTGGCCACCTTCCTAGGAAATTCTCTAATCCTGGGAGTCCTCTAATATACTTACAATTTTTGGAAATGCACCATGCAAGGCTCTTTTGGATTTAGGTTCTAGTGTCAACTTGATTTCTCAAGAAACGTACAAGGCCTGGAACCTACATCCATTGAAAAATAGGAACATCTATCTAGAGTTGGCTGACCAGTCCATCACTGTCCCATTGGGATTAGTGGAAGACATTGTTACCACTATTTCTAGGTGGTTGTACCTAGCTGACTTCCTAGTGATTTAGGTAAACAACGGTAAGGGGGACTTCCCAATCATAATGGGAAGAGCATGGCTAAGCACCAATGACACACACCTAGGAATCCATGATCTTTCCCTAGAAATATCAAAGGAAAATACATTAAAAAGATCAAGAAGAAAAACATTCCATGCATCGCATACAGTGACAGGGTGTAATCGCATGCAGAGGTCATGGTTTGTTGAAAGTTTAGCATTGCCTACATGCAATCAATGTGCGTAAGTGATTAACATACAAAGATGCTTGTATGTAGTAGCCACACGAAAGGAAGATACCCAGTGGCCGACAGCTGATTAAGAAAGTAGTTCAATTATATGCATCAAACCAACTGAGGGTTTGACTTGTACTTACATTGATAGCATAGATGCATTAGAGCAAGTCCACCACCAACTTCCAAGTCTTAACATTGAAAATATCAATTGGGGGAAGTTGGAAATCCTTGAGAAATTTAAGTAGGAGCCCTTCGAGCTGAAACCATTCCCCACCGGTATGGAATACATGTTTCCTAAAAATGAAAAACTAGTAATTATCAATGCTAAGATTGCTCCTCAATAGAAAGAAGAACTACTGAAGGTAATAAATAAATGGTCATAAGCCTTCACTTGGTTACATCTTGAATTAACTAGAATAGATTCTAAGATATAACAACATAGAATTTACATTGACCCCTCCGTGAAGCCTCAAAGACAAGCTGAAGCAAGTAGTTAAGGAAGAAATCAAACAAATTCTCAAGGTTGGGTTCATGTACTGCATTATTGATAGTGAATGGGTTAGACCCTTAGTTATTATGCCTAAAAGGTAGGCAAATCAAGGGTGTGCATAGTGTTTAGGCTACTGAATATGGAAATATTCAAATATCACTTTCGATTGCCATTTGTTGACCAAGTCTTAGACACCATTGCAGGGCATTGCTACTACAATTTTTTGGATGGATATAGTGGATATAATCATATACAAATAGTCCCAGAAGACCAAGCCAAGACTACATTCACCAGCCCTTCAGGAATGTTTGCATATAAACAGATCTCATTTGGCTTGTGCAATGCCCTTGCAATATTGCAACGACTAGTTCTAAGCATCTTCCAATAGCAGATAGGAAATGGTGTAGAAGTCTTTATGGATGAATTCTCCACTTATGGAGCAAACTTTGATTAAGCCTTGGACCGGTTGGAGCAAGTGTTAAAAAGATGTGTAGAAACCAATTTGAGGCTCAAATAATAGAAAAGCCATTTGATGGTCCAAGAAGGTGTAGTACTAGGGCACAAAATCTCACACATAGGGATAGAGGTAGACCTCAAAAAAATCAAAATTATCCAAGAAATTACCCATCAACCAGAAAATGTCAAAGATATTCAATCATTCCTTGGACATACTGGCTACTATAGGAGATTTATTGAGAACTTTTCAAAGGTTTCCAAACCATTGGTGGAATTAAGTGGACCAGGCAATGTGAATTAGCTTTCCAAACTCTAAAATAGAAGCTAGTAGAAACACCCATTCTACAAGCTCTTAACTGGTCCAAACCATTCCATATCATGACCGACACATCCAACTATGCTTGAGGAGCCATACTTACATAGTTAGATGACCAGAAGCATCCTTTTTACATCCACTATGCAAGTAGAAGTATCGCTAGTGCACAACTTAACTACACTATCACAGAGAAAGAATTAATGACTGTAGTGTTTGCACTAGAAAAGTTTAGACACTATGTATTGGGATATAAAGTATATATACATGCAGATCATAGTGCAATAAGGTTCCTCATGAATAAGCCAATGGTAAGCCCTCATATCATATGATGGCTTGTAATCTTACAATATTTTGATTTAATGATGATTGATCGCAAGGGCACTAAGAATGTAGTTGCTAATCATTTCTCTTGGTTGCGATCAAACAATAAAGAGGGTGAGTATCCAATTTTTGATCATTTCCCTAATGAATTCCTCTTTGCTGTTGTAGTGAATAATCAATCACCCATAGAGACAAACTGGTACAGTAGCATTCTTACCTATCTCCTCACCCAACAAACAACACAAGAGTTAAGCCTTAAGAAGAAATAATAGTTTCTTCACTGAGCCAATTACTTTATGGAAATCAATGGGTAACTTTACAAAGTGTGTCCCAATGGCTTGTTTCGATGGTGTGTTCTTGATATAGATCAACTGTGAGTTCTCTAATATGCTCATGAGGGTCCTTGTAGGAGTCATTATGCTAGGAGATGAATCACCATCAAGATTCTGCTTGCAGGATATTATTGGCCTACATTATTTCGGGATGCCCATTGTTTCGTCTAATCTTGTGAGCACTATCAATGTGATGGGGGAATGATTGCTAGAATGGAGGGTCTACAATAATGGATTCAACTGTTAGAACCCTTCAACATTTGGGGAATTGATTTTATGGGGCTGATTACACCAATGTCCAATGGAAAACCTTTTATTATTGTTTCCATGGATTACCTAATAAAATGGGTTGAAGCAACTGCTATTAAAGATTGTACATCATCTATAGCTACATGATTTTTTCAACAACAAATCATAAATAGGTTTGGTGTGCCGCATGCACTTATTTCAGACAATGGTACACTTTACAGGTGCAACTTTTCAAAAATTAATGCAATGCTTAGGGGTTGAGCATAAATTGACTACACCATACCACCCCCAAGAGAACAGTCAAGCAAAAGTCACCAACAGGGAGATTATGAAGATATTGACAAGAACCATTAGCAAGTTTAGGCAAGACTAGAGCACTAAACTGAACGATGCTCTTTGGGTATACCGCTTCACATGGAAACTCCCTATAGGATACTCTCCCTATGAGTTAGTGTATGGTAAATTACCAACGCTTCCCATTCAAATCGAGCTCTGTACACTATCCATGGAATGTGACCTCAACCTTGACCTTGATCTAACATAGAAACAATGGTTAGTAACCCTTAAGTTGCCAGATGAAGACTGACTATCTACCCTATCATCTAACGAGTTGCACAAGGAATTCAATAAACAATGTCATGACCTAAGGATTAGGAAAGTTAAATATCAACCGGGAGATAAGGTTCCCTACTAGAATTCCACACATGTGCCACAATGTACTAAATTTCAAACACTATGGGATGTACTTTATATTATTTATGCAACTTTTTCTTTAGGCGCCATGACAATATACAAACTTGAGAGCCCTAACAAGAAACTATTGGTCAACGTATAACAAACCAAACCTTTCCATGAACTTAGGACAACTAGTACACATGATACCTCTGTTGATGGACAACCTTGATCACTATTTTGGATCTCCTCCTTCCAACTCAGCCATTGGGGAGATGGCCACCTATGCTAACCATTTTAGGCCCTCAGTTCTTTTTGAATTTTTTTTTTACACATTTTTCCAACTTTTCTTATTTTTATTTTACACCATCGTTCATGTTTTTACTATTTCTTTATTTGCTTGATTTACTTTTATTTGTCATCCAATAAGTGCTCATGATGGTGGATTACATTATATCATATTGATTACTAATGTTTGGTTTTTACCTTTGAATTGTGATGCTAATATTAAGGTATGGTTCTTTTGGTAAAATAGGCAATGAGTCCACATCGTCCACTCATCCATACAAATCTATGGTATCCTTTGGGTTGGAACTATACAACCCCTTTTTCTAGGTAAATTTATTATTGAATTAGTGGTTGGTAATTTTGAAACCAAGGAAGGACTTAAGGGATGAACAGAGTGTGAGTTCAAGGGGATTTGATGCATTTGTGCTGGCCATTTTCTTGGATGCTTGGATGCTTGTTTCTTGGATTTTTTGCCATTCTAACATTGTTAAAAAATCAAGAAGCCGAGTGAATAAAAATAAGTTTTTACATGGTGTGGTTCTCATGCAAAAAGAAAAGAAAAAATGAGAAAAGTGAGAATTCAAAGCACACCCCTTAGACATAATAACGAAATATGGGCTACAAGTACTAGTTATGAAATTGGAAAAAAATGTTACCCATGCTTGAAGGTTTCCTATAACTAAGGCCCTTTCTCACTTCCTGCTTCTCCATCTCGCTCTCCTCAGGATGGTGGTCACTCTTTGTGAAGGCATTCTTGTTGCTTCAAGATGATGGATTGGCCAGGTGTATTGATATGAGGTGACTAAATCTGGTTGGTTTGAGTTTGGATTTGGGATGAAGTTCTACTCAGTCATCTTAACCATAAAATACATAAGCCTCTTTACACAACCTTGTTCTTGGGATTCCATTCCATTCTCTCCTCTCCATATTTCTTCCCATTTTCCACCTCATTGTTGGTTTTATCATTAGTATGTTCTGGGTTGATGTGTTGTTTTTCTTTGGTGAATTCTTGTTTGTAAGTTTTTAACTCTTGCTTCCAAATGACATTCCTAGAGCCTATGGACTCTTTGGTTTGTGGGTTTGTCAGTGCATAAAAGGCATGAGCCTACTTTGGGGAGGATCCACTGGCATTTCTTTTTGGTGAAATTATTAAGTTCTTTTCCTTAAAAATTTCGTATAATCAATTATCTCTTGTTTCATCTCCATCCATAACATCCATTTTATTGGTGTTGCCATTGATATTTTTCATCTTTCTTGTTTCTCATGTTTTTCCATTTTATAGCTACTAGAGGTTCACTCGTAGTCGTGGGGGCCCTAGCACAAATTTTTCAATTTTTTTCATTTTACTACTTGGCTAACCCCTACACCTTGGGTAGTTGCTAGTGATAAATCTCCGAACTAGTTTTTGCCATAACCACAACTTAGCCAATGTGCTTCATATCGAGGCAAGGTATCAACTGCATTGTGGATTATGTATCCTTGCTCATTTGTGATTGTGTTGTGTGTGCAAATAGTGATCATACAAACAATGGAATGGGCTTGGAGGAAGCACTCAGGATGGATCGAAACTGGAGCATTTACGAAAGGATCAAGTTTAGTGGCATGGATATAGATAAACAATGGAAGGCATAATCTCAGCATTGGTGGAAACATGCTCCATCTTCTTTTTCTCTTTATTTTTCTCTTCAAGCTACCAAATAAAGGCTTGGATGTCATTTATGTACAAGTGTTCACAACAATGGTCATGAATATAATTGTTGTAATTTGCTTATTCATCCATTCACTAGGCACGTTGAGTCTATCATCCCATTCCACCATCAATTGTTAATCAGTCAATAATCCCATACCTTCCCAATATTTTGTAAGAAACTTGAGGACAAGTTTTCATTCAATCATGGGGGTATGATGAGAGCAGTTACTCTAGTAGTTATTCTAATTATTAGAGTTGTTACTCTACTGGTTACTTTAGCAATTATTCTAATTATTAGAGTGATTTCTCTAATTATTAGAGTAGTTGCTTCCAAGCCTATAAATACAATGCCCAGGCACACAATTGGGAAAAAGTCTTTTAGCAATTTAGTAGAAAAACTCTTGTAGTTTGTTTGAAAGTTAGAGTATTTTCCAAGTTCCCATAGTAGGAGGTCTAAGTATGGATAGATCTTTATTCAAGCACTGTGTACCTAAACACACCTTATGTACGACAATAAAGACGAGCTCTTCGATTCATCCTTGTAGCACTTGAGATTTGTTTTCTTACACATTTCTTTGATTTTATTTTCTTATGCATTTATTTTATTTTATTTTATTTTATGCACTTTACATTTCTATTATTAGCA
This sequence comes from Gnetum montanum, assembly GCA_015680685.1. NCBI lineage: Eukaryota > Viridiplantae > Streptophyta > Gnetopsida > Gnetales > Gnetaceae > Gnetum > Gnetum montanum. Next base: position 1,943,245 of record MNCI01016273.1, on the reverse strand, counting down.
CAACAATTCATTTTGATCAATTAAGCAAATTGTTAAATTACACAAGCATGACCACTTCAAGCATGCATGTAATGCTTGGTAACCCAGTAATGATTAGCGTTTGGTAATCCTAGCAGTGTTGCACTAGTTTAAGATGTGTACGGAAAGTGGGAATGGATGTTGGTGTTAGTATTAGTTATAACTTAGTTAATGAGTAGTTAAGTTAAATTAGTCACCTAGTTATCTCTCTCCTTCCCTAGTAGTGCAGGACATAAAAACATAAAAGCTATAAAAATCATATGCCTCAAGCTTACTTAACCATACAATTGTGACATATAGGTAAGCTTGGGAAGATAATGATCAATCAACCCATCCTTGTTCCACAAGGGCACATAAGCACATAGTCCTTGGAATTCGACTAGATTTTACGTGAAACACTCATATTCATATGGTTTAGCAAAGGGGTACCTTGCCACTCATCAACTCCTTTTATCATAAGGGTAGCATCACTTGCATCTCCCAAAGAACCATTCATTATTAATATGCTCCCTCCAATCATGTCTAAGTCTATGATCCAAATTAATCAACATCCTCCCATGGTGGTCAATGCCTCAACCTCTTCACAACCATATAACAAATAGTGAAAGAAGCCAATCTCCAAGCCTAAGAATAAGAACAATAAATAATTGCAAATTTAAAAAAAGGTTAGTCTACTGAAGCTCACCCTAATCTTAGTAGTACCTATGAATATCAACATAGAAGCTACTTTAATAAGTCAAACTAGGAGGGATAACAAAGAATAAGAGAATGGAAATGGGCCTAAAACACAAACACTAAAACATGAGGTGAAAATATTGGATAGAATGGAGGAAGTCAAGGGAAACAAGAATGAAAAACCAATGAATAATGACAAATACTTTCTCACTTACATGGAATAGGTTAAATTCTCGCTCAAACCAAAAAAAAAATATACCTCTTTAAGATTATATGACCTAGTAATGATCTCCCCTACTCACCATGAAGCTTTAGTTAAGATGTTGGCCTTCATTCCTATAGACAAGGATATTCCATCCAATGAGAAATTTATTCATGTAGTGATAGCACCACCAAAACCTAGGTAATAAATGAGTCCAATCATCTTAACATTTCGTGATAGTGAGGTGAAAACTAACTCATAAATTGGTGAAGTTTCTAAAGCTCCCCTTATCATAACGATCAAAGTTAGCTAGTACAAGGTGCATCAAGTGCATGTTTATATTGGAGCAATGATAAATGGTGTCATCTTTCCCATTATAGAATGCTTAGGCTTAGTTGAACATATTTAAAATACCTATACTACTACATTCAAATCATTTAACATGCCATGGGTTGCAGTTAGGGGGTCAATTTTGTTGGACTTTGTGACTAGGGAATTATTCCCCATGTCTACTAATTTCCTTCTTATGGAAGATATGCCAAGTTTAAAACTAATCTTAGGGAGACCTTGGTTGGAAACGTTATGAGTAGTGTCCTCTCCAATTCATCAAGAGATTTATTTTCCCTACATGAAAGGTGAGATCATAATCCATGGAGACAACATAGTCCCCTTGTCAGTCAACAATTTTAACATAGAACAAGAATTTGAGGTGGAGTTTCAAGAAGAAATTCCCATAGTTTGAATAAAAAACACAATGAATCCAACCAAGCCAAAGCCAATAATGATAGGACCACAAATGAATCATGGGAAACATTCCCAATCAACATCATAAGCCATAGAAACAAGAAATATAAAATCATTCAACAAAAACTGTATAAGTTTTCTATTCTTAGAAGATTAGGAAGTAATCATGCAATTAAATATTTTCCTCACCTTCTTTTCCGTATAAGCTTTTAACATTTTTTTGTACCTTTGCATTTTTTTTCCTTATAGTTTGATTTCATTACAACATTCTTTGCATGACCTTACTATATGCTTTCATCTATAACATATGCCTATATCCTATGTTTGCATAAAAACTACAAAACATTGTAAAAATAGAAAACATAAAATGTACAAAAATATATTTCAAACGTGATGAATAAAATCCATTTTAGAACATAAAATCACTAAAAAAAATAACCCATAATAATTTAAAATTAAAACAAATAATAAAAATAAGTACATGATGTCCAATAGTCATAGTTGCACTATGTAACAAATGACATAAGCTTATAAAAGAATAATAAATATTCTTACAAGATAAATTAGCTAAATAACATCAATAGCCAACAATGATGAAATGAAATAAATCAACTAATGGGAAAATCTAGGCTACAAGACAAGGAGGAGCATCATCACTAGCATCATGACCATCAACATTACCAACATCACTTGAAGCCTATAAACAACAAAATATTTCAAATAATTAATAATCAAAATAACCTATGAACATGACCATAACCAATGAAGAATAATAAAAAATTTATAACTTAAAGCTAATAATGAAAAATATTTTTACATACCTCAGGAGAATCAAGGGTAATGTCTTCAAGGAAAAATTTTTAAAGATGTGTTTCAAGCTTGTGAAGAATCTATTCTTCACTCATGTTGGTCAAATCAACATCCCCTAAGATATTTTCCCTCTTTTCATGCATCCACTCAGATGGATCATGAGAAAAGTTAGTAGTGGTGGTTACCCTAGATGCGATAGTTATTTGGGGAGTAGGATCATTAGCAACTACCACTAATTTCTTAAATAAGCAGAATGTGTCCTCTGCATCTATGCCTTGCACAAATAAGTTGTACTTATGTTGTTTCATGACTTCCTAATGCCATGAATTTTTGTATTCTCTCTTTCCATCTTGTAGAGTCGTTTGTGGGCCTTTTGCTTCCTACCCCACTCCATGACCAAGGTGTGGTAATCACATCACTTCTTGGTCTTATGAACTAAATGCTCCATCTAGCTACATATCCTTCTCTACATTTCTTCTAGCTAGGACCACCTTCCCCCGGATGGTACTCCAATAGTAAGGCCACTTAATCTTCTTGGTACGCAAGAATTCCATATTGGTCACATGGACCTCTATGAATTCCTTGTGATCCTCAAGGCTCTTGACTTTGTTGATTAACTCCTTGACCCTCATTAGAACATTGAGATTTCCAAAACATTAAGGTACATGATGCTGCATGTTTATTAGCCCCTTCATACAACCTTTGGGAACACTCTCTACATTTGAAACCATCTTAGGGATCTCATCAAACTCAAACTCTCATGTGTGATCCCATCTTATGTTGGAAATTTCCAATAATAAAAACCTTAAAATAATGAGAAACCATAAGATAAAACATAAAAAGCTATAATCATATAGCATAAAACATGAAAACAAACATGAAATTATGAATAAACTATGAAAAATGAATACACTTTAATTGTCCTTACCACAATCAGGATCTATCTACTACAACCTGATCACCATATCATCCATCCTTCCCCTCATGAACTCCACCTTATCTAGGACCTCCATCCAAGGTTTAGTGCAAAATGTAGATGACTCTAGAGGAAGATCACACTCTATATTAAGCATAAAAGTAAATTCTCATCTACAATGAAAGGGAAACAAATAACTAAAACAAACATATAAATATAAATGCTAAAGCTCACCAAGAAGGTCATGAGGTATGTCCAATGGGGCATTGTCCTTCAAAGATGTATCATCTAGGAAGAATTCCAACACATCTAATGTCCCCTTAGAACTCCTTTCCTCTTCATCCTTGCACTTGCACTCTTCCTCCATGATAGCATAAGAAAATAGGTTTTGTATGCTCCATATAACAAATAAAATCCAACAAGAGTAAAACAAGCTAGAAGATAGTTGTAATAAAAAGAAAAATATAAGAGCAAAAGAAAAAACATAGCTCCAATTTATTGATTCATCCTCTTCATTTTGATTTTGATTTTCATATATGCTTCTAGGATTGGGGCTGGGACATTAACTTCAACATGTGGCTTCTTCATCTTATTGTTGGTGACACCATCCACTTCCACACATGCTTGTTTAGCCTTCTTTGCATTGTCGTGGATAGCATGGGGCTCTCTCCCCATGCTACTAGGGGAAGCACAATGCACATTACTAACATTCTTAGTGGTTACAAATAATGATTCACATACTTCCTCCACTATTAGGCCTTAGGTTTTCATCATTGGGCTAATATTTTTTTTCCAAGGCTTGGAAAGTTGAGATTCATTATGATGCAACCACTTTCCATCTCTCTTGATAACCAAAATCTCTGCAAACATTTCAAGGTATGCATAGAAAAAGGAAAAATGTATATGATATACAGAGTTAAGGTTATCATGGAGTTTAGTGACTTTTTCCCTTAAGCCACTAATGAGGAATGTGGCTTAGTCAAACTTAGTTCCATTGGTTAACATCTTCTTCATGATCCAAGCTTGTTGGACTTCCATGATTTTCTTTTATGATAGAAGCATGGGAAAGACCCTGGATTGGAAGAGAGAATAAGTTTGGTTTACCTCCTCAATAGTACATTTGCTAAAGGATAATGTAGCACTAGGAGGTGATTTAAGCCAAGCTTCTAGCTCCCCTCTATAACTTACATCTTTCCTTACTTGATAAGCGGTGAGGTACCCCTATGTTCAACCATATGAATATGAGTGTTTCACACACGATCCAGTTGAATTCTAAGGACTAAGTGCTTATGTGCCCTTGTGGAACAAGGATGAGTTGGTTGATCATTGTCTTCCCAAGCTTACTTATATGTCACAATTGTATGGTTAAGTAAGCTTGAGGCATATGATTCTTATATATTTTATGTTTTTATGTCCTGCACTAGTAGGGAAGGAGAGAGATAGCTAGGCGAATAATTTAACTTAACTACTCATTAACTAAATTCTAACTAATCCTAACACCATCATCTGTTCCCACTTGTCGTACACATCCTAAACTAGTGCAACATTGCTAGGATTACCAAATGCTAATTGTTACTAGGTTACCAAGCATTACATGCATGCTTGAAGTGGTCATGCTTGTGTAATTTAACGATTTGCTTAATTGATCAAAATGAATTGTTGTGGTAATAATAGAAATGTAAAGTGCATAAAATAAAATAAAATAAATCCATAAGAAAATAAAATAAAAGAAATGCATAAGAAAACAAATCTCAAGTGCTGCAAGGATGAATTAAAGAGCTCATCTTTATTGTCATACACAAGGTGTGCTTAGGTACACAATGCTCAAATAAAAATCCATCCACACTTAGACCTCCTGCTATGGGCACTTGGAAAATACTCTAACTTTCAAACAGACTACAAGAGTTTTGCTACTTGACTACTAAAAGACTTCTTTTCAATTGTGCGTCTGGGCACTATATTTATAGACTTGGGAGTAACTACTCTAATAATTAGAGTAACATCTCTAATAATTAGAATAAATACTAAAGTAATTGCTATAGTAACCACTCTAATAATTAGAATAAACCGCTACAATAACTACTCTAATAATTAGAATAATTGCTAAAGTAACCACTCTAATAATTAGAATAACTACTAGAGTAACCACTCTCATCATGCCTGCATGATTGAATGAAAACTCGTCCTTGAGTTCCTTACAAAATATTGGGAAGGTATGGGATTATTGACTAATTGACAACTAACGAGTTAATGGGATGACGGACTCAACGTGCCCAGTGAATGGATCAATAAGCATATTACAACATTAGTGTTCATGACCATTGTGGTGAACAATGATATATAAATGACATCCAACCCTTTATTTGGCAGCTTGTAGAGAAAGAAAGAGAAAGAAAATGAAGTGTGTTGCTACCAATGCTAAGATTGCACCTTTCGTTGTTTGTCCATAGCAACACTACTAGACTTGCTCCTTTCGTAAATGCTCCAGTTCTAGTCCATCCTAAGTGCTTCCTCCAAGCCCAGTCCATTATTTGTATGATCACCATTTGCACATACAACACAGTGACAAATGAGCATGAATATAAAACAATGGGCATTCTAAAATAATGTAGGCCAATAATATCCTACAAGTAGGATCTTGATGGCCGTTCATTTCCCAACATAATGACCCCCACAAGGACCCTCATGAGCATCTTGGAGAACTCATAGTTGATCTATATTAGGAACACACCATCGAACCAATCCATTGGGACATACTTTGTAAAGTTTCCCATTAATTTTCATAAAGTACTTGGCTCGGTGAAGAATTTGTTGTTTCTTCTTCAGGTTTAACTCTTGTGGTATTTGTTAGATGAGGAGATAGGTAAGAATTCTACTATACCAGTTTATCTCCATAGGTGATTGATTATTCAATACACTAGTAAAGAGGAATTCATTAGGAAAATAATAAAAAATTGGATACTCATCCTCTTTGTTGTCCCATCACAACCAAGATAAATGATCAACAACTACGTTCTCGGTGGCTTTGCAATCGATCATCGTTAAATCCAACTTTTGTAAGATTATAATCCATCATATGGTACAAGGGCTTACCATTGGCTTATTCATGAGGAATTGGATTACACTATGATCTATATGTATATATACTTTATATCCCAATACATCGTGTTTAAACTTTTCTAGTGCAAACACTACAGCCATTAATTTTTTCTTCATGGTAGTGTATTTAAGTTGTGCACCAATGATACTTCTATTTGCATAGTGAATGTAATAAGGATGCCTCTGTTCATCTAACTGTGTAAGTACAGCTCCTAAAGCATAGTTGGATGTGTTAGTCATGATATGGAATGGTTTGGACCAATCAAGAGATTGTAGAATGGGTGTTTCTACTAGATTCTATTTTAGAGTTTGGTCCACTTGAAAGATATGTCTTTTTTTATCAATTCCACCAATGGTTTGACAACCTTTGAAAAGTTCTTAATAAATCACCTATAGTAGATAGTATGTCTAAGGAATGATCAAATATCTTTGACAGTTTCTAGTTGATGGGTAATTTCTTGGATAATTTTGATTTTCTTGGGATCTACCTCTATCCTTATGTGTGAGATTTTATGCCCTAGTACTATGCCTTCTTTGACCATCAAATGGCTTTTCTACTAGTTGAGCCTCAAATTGGTTTCTATACATCTTTTTAACACTTTCTCCAACCAGTCCAAGGCTTGATCAAAGTTTTCTCCATAAGTGGAGAAGTCATCCATAAAGACCTCCATGCCATTCCCTATCTATTGTTGGAATATGCTTAGAACCAGTTGCTGAAATGTTGCAAGGGCATTGCACAAGCTAAACAACATCTGTTTGTATGTGAACGTTCCCCAAGGACTAGTTAACATAATCTTGGCTTGGTCTTCTAGGGCTATTTGTATTTGGTTATATCCACTATATCCATCCAAAAAACAATAATAGCGATGCCCTATGATGGTGTCTAAGAGTTGGTCGACAAATGGAAATCGAAAGTGATCTTTAAATGTTGCCATATTTAGTAGCCTAAAATCTATGCACACCCTTCATTTGCCTCCCATTTTAGGCACAATAACTAAGGGGCTAACCCATTCAGTATCAGCAAAGGGGTATATGAACCCAACCTTGAGAAGTTGTTTGATTTCTTCGTTAACTACTTGCTTCAGCTTAGGGTTCAATCGCCTCTGTAGTTGTCTTTGAGGCTTCATGGAGGGGTCAGTGTAAATTCTATATTGGCATATCCTAGGATCTATTCTAGTTAATTCAGGATATGACCAACTAAAGGATTTCGACCATCGATTTATCACTTTTAGCAGTCTCTCTTTTTGTTGTGGAGCAAGCTTAGCGTTAATAATTACCAGCTTTCCAATTTTAAGGAACATGTATTCCATATCAATGGGCAATGGTTTTAGCTCAAGGGGCTCTTGCTTAAATTTCTCAAGGATTTCCAACTTCCCCTAGTTGATATTTTTAAGGTTAAGACCTGGAAGTTACTGGTGGACTTGCTCTAATGTGTCTATGCTATCGATGTAAGCACAAGTCAAACCCTCTATTGGTTCCATGCATATGAGTGAACTACTTTCTTGATCAGCTATCATCCACTGGGTGTCTTCCTTTCATGTGGCTATTGCATAGAGACATCTTTGTATGTTAATCACTTATGCACATTGATTGCATGCAGGTAATGGTAAACTTTGCACAAATCATGACCTTTGCACACAATTACACCCTGTGTCATTGTATGTGATACACCAAAATTTCTTCTTCTCAATATTTTTGAATGTATTTTTTTTTTATATTTCTAGGGAAAGATTACAAATTCCTAGGTGTGTGTCAATGGTGCTTAGCCATGCTCTTCCCATTATGATTGGGAAGTCCCCCTTACCATTGTTTACCTGAATCACTAGGAAGTTAGCTGGGTATGACCACCCACAAATAGTGGTAACAATGTCTTCCACCAGTCCCAATGGGACAGTGATGGACTAGTCAGCCAGCTCGAGAAAGATATTGCTCTTTTTCAATGGAGGTAGGTTCCAGGCCTTGTACATTTCCTAAGAAATTAAGTTGACACCGGAAATTAAATCCAAAGAGCCTTGCACAGTCCATTTTCAGTGATTTATAAGTATATCAAAGGACTCCCTGGATTAGAGAATTTCCTAGAAGGTGACCAGATTTGATCTAATTGGTGATGACATGTGTTAGCATGACTGTATGTGTTGAGTGTGATGATTGGATTAAATTAGGCTTTGACATTTTGATTGATATTGAGGAATCTAAGGAATTAGCCGCTTGTGATTGCAAGGGCTTGGTTGGACTGTTAGTTCTAAAGAAAGGTCTTTTCTTCATGTGGTTGTTGGAACCAACAATAGGTTGAAAGTTAATAGCCCTTGTGGTATTACGTTGTTGTGGCTGGGTAGGGATTTCACCTTGCATTGTGGGAGTAGATGGTAGTAGAGGTATTGGTGGAAGAGATGTAGCTAGATGAGAAGGATGATATGCTTGTGGAATATCACCTCTAGAAGAGGGAGTCCCATAATACTTGTGGGCTCAATAGTGAGTTTGAGGAGTGATGTAACTAGTAGAGTCACGTGGGGAGATTTGTTGCTGCACGTAATATCCATATGGATTAGGTTGCTGGTAAGGATACTATTACCTTGGTGGTGGCATTCCCCATGATTATGGGTGCTACCACTATTGATATTACTCAATTGGTTGTGGTGGAGTTCCACTGGGATAATATGTTAAGGGTTGGTGGAATTGCCATAGGTTACCTTGAGGATAAGATAACCTTCAGGGTGTTTGCCTTTTGTTTAATCATGGGTTGAGTGCATACACCACAAACTCCTATAGATGTGAGATTACAGGGCAACATCCCTTAATATGGTCATATTAACATATCTCACATCCACTATCATTTTCTATTTACGAATCCACAACCTCTTCAATGATGGTAACTTTTCCCTTACCCTTGCTACATGCATGTTCAGCTTCTCTCTTTTTTCCTTTCTCACTACCTTGCTCTCTAGAATCCTCTACTATTTTAAGAACAGTGTGAAATCTATTGTCTAGGGAATCCCACATTTGATCTACTTTTGCAAAAACTTCTAATGTCATCTTTTGGATATGCAAAGTTTTCCTATTCACCATCTCTTCAAGTTGTGACTTTTCTTCATCTTGACAAAATCTTACTCCCCTCTTCTGAATGGAAGGATCTCAATTATACTCTTCTGCACTTTCTCTCTTTTGTAGCTCACCTTATTCCTTAGAAACTTGCTCTAATAGTCTTTGAATTTGATAGGACCTAAGGTCGGATAGTCTTCCTTAGGCATAAGTCCCAAGGGTTCTTCTCGTTTCATGCCTAAGCCCATCCATGAAATGGCACAGTTGATCCCTTTGCAAATAACCATGGCCAGGACAATGATGTAACAGTGCATAGTATTGGCCCATGCTAGCATCCAAGGGTTCATGTCCTCCTTGTTTCCAGCCTTGGATTTGCTTTCAAAAGTTAGATACTTGGGAGTACGTTTGGTACTTGTCATTAAATAGTTCTAACATAGCACTCCACCTACGAATAGATTCTAATTCTAAAGATTGGTACCAGCTTTCTGCTTCTTTAACTAATGTCTGTGGGAACAACTTAAGTTTTTTCCATTCTTTCTTTATGTTCTGTAAGGCACATGTATCATGGAATGCTTGTAAATGATTCTAAGGATAGGCATTGTATCCCACTTCAAATTGTGGGATGTTGTTCATATCTAATCTCTTGATCCTACTATCTTTTTAATGCCTTTTTGAAATTCTAACAGCCTCATTTATGTCCAACATACTTCAAGTAGCGAGGAGGGATTCATCGTGGTCATCTCGTCCATGGTGTTTATGATGCCTACGTTGTTTCCTACTCTCCCTTCTTCTATGTCATGACTCTCTAGAGTGCCCTCGTCCCCTTTCTTGGTTGTTTTGTCTATGACTTTCACTTTGCCTACCTTTATCCCCATGGTCTTTTTCTTATGATTGCATCTTGATATTGAAGGAGAGGGTGAAGGAGATGATGAAGGTGAAGAAGAAGGAGAACCATCACCATGACAGTGTCTACTACCTTGTCTTCTATAGTCTTAGCCTTGATCACAATTGCGATTACAATGTTCACCTTTATCCTTAGTTCGTGTCCCCTTTTGGGATCCTTTATGCTCATGGATATCAAAACCTAGGTTATGAATAGTGGAATGAAGGTCCTAATACACAACCCCTTGGCCAAGGTCAAGGGGAGGAACATTGTTGTGTGGGAGACTACATGAGGTAGGTTCACCATCCTCATTTTGGCTTAAGGCATGTGGGGCATCTTGGGACCACTTACCCTTCAAATACTTATGATGTCTCTCCTGTTGCAAGTTCCTTTGACATTGTGCCTTTGTGGGATGATATTCTCTTGAGTTATGATCTTACACAATGTATTCTACATGTAAGTGCAGCATGCCAATTTGTGTGAAAGCACAAAGAAGCATGGTTGGGACTGAATGATTAGGAGGTAACACTATGTTACCTTCTAAGTCTCGCCAACATAGTTTTTCTTTTTGATGGAGGATAAAGGTGAAGTCTGGTATATACTCATCAGGATGAATATATATCACTCAAACTTGTTGAGGGGCTGGTGGATCAATGTCACGTGTATTACGTCGTCGATTGTTTCTTATTTCAGACCTAGGCAATGAGGTGCTTTCGTACAAATAAGGAGACATACTTTTCTATTTAGTGTGCAATGTACTCTTGTTTATTATTTTCTCAATCAACCCTAAGGTTTTGTTCCAATGATATGAATGATTTCCTATGTTCTTGTTAGAGCACAAACAACTAAGTCCTCGACAACAACACCAATGATGAGCGGCAATGTACGCCTGCACTCAACCATACAAATACGAACATTTCATGCATGATCCAGTCGAATTCCAAGGACTAAGTGCTTATATGCCCTTGTGGAATAAGGACGGGTTGGTTGATCATTATCTTCCCAAGCTTACCTGTATGTTACGATTGTATGGTTAAGTAAGCTTGAGGCATATGATTTTTATAGCTTTTATGTTTTTATGTCTTGCGCTAGTAGGAAAGGAGAGAGATAACTAAGTGACTAATTTAACTTAACTACTCATTAACTAAGTTCTAACTAATCCTAACACCAACATCTATTTCCACTTGCTGTACACATCCTGAACCAGTGCAACATTGCTGGGATTACCAAATGCTAATCGTTACTGGGTTACCAAGTGTTATACGCATGCTCAAAGTGGTCATGCTTGTGTAATTTAATGATTTTCTTAATTGATCAAAATGAATTGCTGTGCTAATAAAAGAAATGTAAAGTGCATAAAATAAAATAAATGCATAAGGAAATAAAATAAAAGAAATGCATAAGAAAAAAAATCTCAAATGCTGCAAGGATGAATAAAAGAGCTTGTCTTTATTGCCATACAAAAGGTGTGCTAAGGTACAAAATGCTAAGGAATATGTGTTTAGTAATCTGTTTGGCATACCTACTGATGGTGTTAAGGTAACCATTATTGTGCATGATCTATCTTGCCCCACATGAGAAGAATCTTCTCCTTAGTATGACCTAAAGTGATCACAATGATGGTAGCCTCATGCATAGAATCTACAATGCAAAGTGATTAACACGTTAGTTATAAGAACATTAAAAACTAAAAGCTATAAAACACTAAAATGTTGGTCATATTAAGATGATTTTCACTTTACAAAGTTTGGATGAATGTTAATGAAGGGTGGAGGCTCTTGCACATATTCCTAAATCTTGGAGCATCCAAAACTCATGTGCACAACTATTAGCCACACATGTTTGGTACACCAAGAATACCATAACTTGTAGTTATTAAACTCTACATCATGTTGATTAAGCACTTGAATCCTTATGTTTTCACCTTGTCTAAACTCCTCCAAGGTAGGGACGGGGTTTTGCTGCATTGCAAATAGGACCTTTCGCCTTCTACTGTGCCCGCGGCATTACGCACCGGGTGAGTTTGTTCCATTGTGTTTTGTTTATTATATATATATATATATATATATTTTTCATTAAAATACAAACAAACAAAAATTTCTCTATCTGTTTTTTTTTGAAGTGGCTAGGGGTAGGCCCAACGGGTCTGCATGACCCAATCTGTTTCCCCTTCTTGCTCGGATGTTGGAGGCAAAAAACGTAAATTAATGGAATCCTCCAACATTGACTCACCGCCTCCTGATAGCTCCACCAACATGGATGCTACTGATTCTGTTTTACGTTTTGATTTTCCGGAAGACATCTTTGATCAAACTGTGCAAACATTTACTCACCTTTATACCATTGGCTTCTTTACTGGTAGGATTCCTCCTGCCTCGGTGTTCCAGGATTGGGTTAAAAAATTTTGGGAACCCCGTAATATTAGAATAACCCTAGCTTCCAATCTTACGAGAGGCTTTTTTCTATTCGCTTTTGAAACTAAGGCGATGGCAGAGTTTGTGAAACAACAATCAATTTGGGATGTTTATGGATCCTTTTTAGTCCTTCAACCTTGGAAGGAGGATTTCGATCCCGAAAAAGCAAGCAAAAGTATTTTGCCGGTGTGGATTGAATTTCCAGGACTACCTTCTCATTTTTCTCCCCATGTTGATATCCTTGCTGCACAAGTTGGGGAAGTCATCGGTATGGAAGCCTTTTCAGGTTTTCGTCCACGACCAACTCGAAGAGTGTGCATCAAACTAGATATGCAAAAGCCACGTCCTGATTCATTGGAAGTTAATGTGAAAGGAAAGACTTTTGTTCAAAAAATCACATATCTTACACTTCCTAACCGTTGTTACTACTGTCACGATCCGAACCACCGTAAAGCTCAATGTCCAAAGTTACTAGCCAAGCTTGAAACTGAGCGAATTTTAGCAGAACAAGTTAGTGAAGAACTAAAAAATCAAAACATAGCTCAGGACATAGGCAAGGATACTGTTGAGGTTCCCTCAACTAAATCTCCTTCTTCAGATGCCAAGGTGTCCGAAGTTGAAGATATGAGAGTCGAGGATACTGACGCCACCAAGACCCCTCTTAACCAAGAAGGGGCCCCAAAAGACGCTACTAGTAGTTGGGAGCGTGTTACCCGAAAATCTTATGCCTCAGTCACACGCGATAACCCCATCTTTAGTGCTTTCCCTAAAGGGCATCGCTCATCGACTGGTTCTAGCCAGCCCATTTACAAACGAACAAGCGCTCGGCGTCCTCTAGTTAACAACTTTGAATCTAGAAATTCTTTTAAGGCATTGGTGGTCGAGGAAGATCCTCTTCCTTCTACACAAACCCAATGAAGTGTTGTTCATGGAATGTTAGGGGTCTCTCAGACCCTCGTAGAAGATATATAGTTCGAGATTATATTCAGAGACATTCCTTTGACGTTGTTTGTCTTCAAGAAGTTAAAATCCAAGGATTCAATCTTCAAACTTGCTGCCAGAGCATTTTTCCCAACAGTTCTTATGTTTCTACTCACCATGAACATGGTAAAGGGGGGGCTATAATTTTTCTCCATAATAAGTGGCAGGAGTCTGTTCTTGATCACGGTTGTGATAATTTAGGGCATTGTAGTTGGGTTCGATTACGGTACGCGAATGAGATCTTAGGGATTGTCTCCATTTATGCTCCTTGTCACTCAACCGATCGGAAGCTCTTGTGGAATTGGCTCAGACACAATTTACCCCCAGCTAAATGGATTATTGCTGGGGACTTCAACATGACTGAGCATCCAAAGGATAAATTAGGAGGACATAGAGGTGGTTTAGACAACAGGGAGCTCTCTGAGTGGCTCTCGTTGAAATGTCAATTAACGTTGCAAGAAGCTAATGAAAACTATTCCTCTTCTAGTACCTCTAACTGGTTTACTTGGAGTAACGCTAGACTTGGTGCTTCCTACATCTCTTCTCGATTGGATAGGGTTTATCTATCTACTAATCCCCTTATTCATTTTACTTCTACCAACGGTGCCCCTGTCCAAGCAGATTATTCCCAGGTCTTGTCAGATCATTATCCTATTCATTGGTCTCTTTCCCACTCTGGGAACTCATACTCTTCTAACGATCTTTATATTTTTAACACTGCCTTTCTTCATAGTAACTCCCTTTGCTCTTTATTGATGCAAATCTGGAATTTGCATCCTAAACCCCTCGGTGATGACGGTTGGATTGATTGGTGGACAAATGCTTGTACCCGCCTCCAACGGTTTTCCAAACATGCAGGTAAATTGATTGCTTCACAACTAAGTTCTCACAAGTCCAACCTTCATGAAGAAATTTCCTTACTTCAAAACACCATTAATCAAGATGAAGCTACTGAGGCTCACTTTAGTCGTTTGAAACGTGCCAAGGAGAACCTACGTATAATGGATCACTATGAAGCGAGAGGTGCTCACCTCCGTGCTCGTCTCTCTTGGCTTCGCATGGGTGACCAGGCTACAAAGGGCTTTTTTCGTCTCCTCAAAGGGGGGAATCCGTCCCATAAAATTCCAGCTATTCAAGTAGAAGATAATATCTTTACCTCCAAGGATGACATTCTTCAGGCCTTTTTTGAGTTCTACTCTCGAACTTTTCGAAAAGAGGTGATTGACCCCACTGCAGTTAACACTTGTTTAGGAGCTATTACACCTTTTAATCGCTCCATCTTTGGTGATGCTTCTCTTCTTTCCAAACAGGATCTCGGTAATGCTCTTCAACAACTCCACGATGGTAAAGCCCCTGGTATGGATGGCCTTCCCACAGAATTTTTTACGAAATTCTGGCCCTCTCTTCAAGACACTGTTTATAGGGTATATAAGGAAGCTCTTAGGGAAGGATCCTTTGGTAAGCAGATTAACGCTGGTATTATTAAGCTTCTCCCCAAGTCAGGAGATCGACTGAATATAAGTAATTGGCGCCCTATCACTCTTTTAAATGTCATCTATAAAATCATTGCCAAAGCTATAGCTAATAAACTTAAACCCTTTCTTCCTCATCTTATAAGCAAGGAGCAAACCGGTTTTGTTCAAGGTAGATATATTTTAGACAATGTTGTTACTGCTATTGAGGGCTTGCACTGGGCTTCTTCCACTAATCAAAATGCTATTCTTCTTAAGCTTGATTTTGCTAAAGCTTACGACATGCTTGATTGGTCCTTTTTAAAAAGTATAGTCAAACACCACAACTTAGGTAATGCTTTTGAGAGACATATTGATCTTGTTTTGTC
>MNCI01016273.1:1771750-1925669 GCA_015680685.1 Gnetum montanum | reverse complement strand
CCCCCCCCCCCCCCCCCCCCCATTGTCGCTTGGTTGCTTCATCGCAAAGAATGGTAGTTCATCATGTTTTGTACGTTGAGGCTTTGATACAGTCAAGGACATCTCTATGGCAAAATTCAGAACATATTCCGTTTTGATAAAGGTAGATAATAGCTCAAGCTGTAACTACTTCCGATAGTTTACTATCATATCCTCTGGACGCAGTTAGAAGGTGTATGACCATACAGTCAGGTTTGGGAAAGCAAATGTATGTTAGTACTTGGAATTGCTGGAAAAAGATTTACGACAATGAAGGTGTAAAATCCTTTTACCGTGGAGTGTTATCAAAGGTGTAAAATCCTTTTACTTGTTTGCTGGTATTTGGTGAAGCAGGGCTGTACAGGCTCAGGTCTCTATCCTGCATGATCAAATGCCCCAAACATCAGAGAGGTCCAGCCCATAATTTGGGCGGTTGTAGATGCACACTGTATGCAATCACAAGATGCCCAAAACAAATCACCAGTGTCAAGTGCTATGAGGAAAGACACATTTGGTGTCCCTATATCAACCCATTTGTAGTGTAACCATGGTTTTTCCACGATCGAAAATCCGGCTGCCTTGCAAGAAATACAGCGATTGATACTCAGTCTCTGCGCCAAGCACTGTGTCCATTGCAAAGATTGTCCTGTGACATGAGCATCTGGTAGTACAGCTTGTTGCCATTGTTGCCATTGTGTAGTCATCTCAATAAATCATAGATAGAGAAATCTGCAATAAATTGCAAGGAAACATTGAAGCAGATTCAAAATTAGATGGGATATTTGATCCCATGAATATTGCTATATTATTATTGATTTTTTAAGTTTAATATATTGTATATTGTAAATTCTTATACCAAGCAAAAACTAAAATTTCTATATTTGATTTTCCACTCTTATTTGATTTTCCAGATATATAAAAAAAAAATAGAAAATGCTGCTATTAACATAAGTGCATAGAAGTGCTCTCTTTTGATTTTAATCTGATTTTTACAGAGATTTGTTCAGATCTGATTTATAAAAAAGGTCTCTGATTTACCGATCTGATCCAATTTTTCAATCTACTATTTGCATTTCGGTGCAACAAAACCATACTCTTTTCCGAACACCTGTGAATCATCCTCCACGAGTAGATGCTCTGCGACTGCATCTCTGTCATGCAAATCACAGAAAACAATGATGCACGTAATGAACTGGGGTGAATCGAGGCCTTAAGAAAAATATTGATAAATTCAAAATTAACTAGCTGCGCTATACCATCATCGGTATTTTTAAAATTAATCAATGATACCAGTGTTGTTAGCACTGGTAAAGCTAACCGGGGGAGAGAGCGCATTGAAGAGTCATCTGTTTGTCAAAATCATTTTTGACAAATGTAACGTGGTTAGAATTTTCAAAAGGATTGTTTGGGAGAATTGCAAAATCTGAATGTTGCGATCTTTTTTTTAAAAAAAAACTGATACTTACAAATTTGAAGAAAGCATGGACTCTGTAAAAGGCTGCAGAAATGATATCTCGTTAGGCAACTCCATCATCCGGCGAGTTGTTTACAAGGCCACATTTGAAGAACTTGAAGGCGTATCAGCCGATACTGCCATTCGAGGTTTTGTCTGCAAAGCTGGGAAGGAAACCTCAGATCATAATAAAGCTGGATGCCAACGAGGATCCATATGGCCTACCACCTGAGGTCATGGCATGGGAAACATGAATTTTTCATACATTTATCCAGATCCCCAAAGTGGATGTTTGCGTGAAGCTCTTGCTGGAGATTCACGCCTTAATGCATCATATTTTCTTGCTGGATGTGGAGCTGATGATCCATGTGATAAGATAATAGACTGCCCTCCAACATTTACCATGTTTGAGTTTGCTGCTGAAGTAAATGCAGCAATTGTGGTAAAAGTTCCAAGGTAGTCTGACATTAGCCTTGATATTCCTGGTATCATAGAAGTTGTGAAAAACGAGAAACCTAAGTGTATATTCTTAACGTCTCCAAACAATCCAGGTGGCAGTATTATCAATGATTAAGATCTGACAGTTCTTCGTCTGTCTATTTTGCTCGTGTTGGATGAAGCATATATTCAGTTTTCTGGAAAGGATTCTAGAACGCATTGGGTGCATCAGCATGAAAATTTAATTGTTCTGAGGGCTTTTAGCAAAGGAGCAGGTTTGACAGGCCTTCGAGTTGGCTATGGTGCCTTTCCATTGAGTATCATTGAATACCCCTGGAGGGCAAAAACAACCTTACAATGTCTCAGCTGCAGCAGAAGTTGCTGCTTGTACAGCCCCTGAGAATCCAATATATTTGTAGAGAGTAAAGGAATCTCTTGTGAAGGAAAGGGAAAGATCATACTCATTGCTACGAAACGTACCATTTTTGAAGCCATACCCCAGTCATTCTTTGTGCCGTTACTGAAGGGAAGAATGCCATGTAAATAAAGGAGGATCTTGCCCTAAGAGAAGTGATGATACGTAACAAAGAATCAGTGTTTCGGGGGGAGCTCGTTCCCACAAATATTTTCTGGTTCCCCATGTTCTGGGTACTTAAACTATAGCGTACCATAGCGTAGAAACCAACATGGTTTGCTTTTTGCTGAGTTTTTCTATTTTCCTTCTGGTGAAGGAAGGATGTTCTGGGTACTTAAACTATAGCGTACCATAGCGTAGAAACCAACATGGTTTGCTTTTTGCTGAGTTTTTCTATTTTCCTTCTGGTGAAGGAAGGAGACATTGCTGAAGAACTTGGAGCCGAGCGACTCCAACCAACCAGACTTTAGTTATTTATAAGTTTTAAAAAATTTGTTCCAAATAAATAAAATTTAAAAATTTTGTTCTAAAATGATATAAAGCTGCAGTGAACAACAATATATTTATACAAATAAGTAACAATCATAAAACTTTTATAAATAATAAATTGAACACTTCTACTAACCTTTTTTGTATTTCTACACCAGTATCTTATTTTGATAGATATGATTTAATTAAATTCTAGTTTTAACTTTACAATATTTATAGATTTTTTAAAAAATCTTAACTAAGTTTAGAAATTGATTTTTCTATATTATGAATTGATTTCTTTAGTCACGTTCCACATGCATTTGGGTTGCTCCCATGAAATAGCCATCCTTTCTAAACTCATTTGGGTAGAGGCTCCCACATTTTCGTGTTCCCAACCAATGTGAAACATAGTAAACAATTAAGAGGTTATATTCCTAAAGCCAGATCACACAAATGCACTAATGGAGGCCCTTGCACATGTTTCTTAAGCACGGTGTTCCCTCTGATAATAAGGACTGTGTTGTTGAACTCAATAGAATCTAAACTGTTCTTACATTTGTTGACAAATTGCAGCCTAATTATCTTTATTTTTCTAAAAAAAATCGCTTCCAATACGACTGATAAACCTAAACCTCAATTCTGACATCACCAAATTGAAAAATGTCAATAGAATCTGGCATAAGAATAGAAAACGTTCTCCACAAAATGATCAAGAACAAAAAAGAAATAAGAAATGGATACCTTCTATACATGGCCGGGGGTTCTTCATCGTTGGATGGGTCTGAGAATTTTGAGACAATGGCTTCTTCTGTCTCTTCCCCTGGGTTCCTACTGGTGCTGCCTTGGGTTCCTACTGATGCTGCCACCCTTCCCCTGATTGCTAAGTTTAAAGTTTTAAATTTTGAGGTAGGAGCTTGGTAATTGTGGAAGTTTGAATCTTGACAAAGGTGAAAACATGGAGTCCCTGCACTCTGCATGCTGTGTTTGTGACATAGATTGAGAAATCTGAGATAAATGGCAAGACATTGCAGCCAATTCAAAATTGGATTGGATATTTGATACAATGAATAGTGCTATATCTTTATTGATTTGTTGAGTTTAATATATTGTATATTGCTAATTCTGATGCCAGACAAAAACTAAAATTTGTGTATTTGATTTTCCACTTTAACTCAGCTTTTAGCTGAAAAAAATTGAAAAAATTATGTATTCTGATTTTCCACTCTAAGTGAGCTTTTAGCTCTTAGAAGGAGTTAAAGATAACAACCATAACAATGCTAGTTCAAATCCTAGTTGCAAGAAACACAAAGGATTGCCAATGCTTTGTGTTTGGCTATTGCTTTGGTTGTTTACTGTTCCTGCCATATTAATATATTTTTCTGAGAAAACTGAAAGGTTTTCCCATAGTTATTAAATAAAATATATTTAAACTAAGGAGATTTTGCCATAAACCATAATTTCTTTGGTAATATATGAGTTATATTGGTATTTCCTTTCCCATGTATCACTTTTGTTTCATTTTTGACATGGAAATATTATAATTCTTTTAGATTATTGCTTGGATTCTTTATGCCATTTCTTTGCCACAACCTTTTGCTTAACCATTTTTGATTGTTTCTATTGCCTTCACATTGCACCATTTCTGGTTTCTAGTAACTATGGTTCAAATTGGGAAGTTGCCCCAGAGAAAACTTGGAAAGAATTGGCTAGCATTCTGAGTTCTTGAAGGCCAAAACTTACCCAACCCAACCAGAGGCTGCCAACAGAGTACTAAAGAAAACTTAACCTTTACATGCCATGAAAGTTGGAGTTCATTCCTGTATGCTGGGACAGCGTACAAAACAAAAGGAAACTTTCCCCATAAACTCAGCGCAACATCCATAAGGCTCACACGCTGGACCAATGTGTAGACAAGCGTGTGAAGCAGTAGCAAATACCTTGAGCAGCCATAAACCGAGTCGAATAAACCAAAGTAGGCCAAGACCAAACTCATCCATACACTGGGAATCTAGCCAAATACGCTGCCACAGCATATGAAACAGTGTTTGAAAGTTGTGACGTGGGTTTATATGTGTAAAATTGTTTCGATTAGGTTGCTGGTTTCCATTCTCCAAGTTGTCTAACTCTATCTACTCTCGAAGGAGGCTGCGACCTTATTCCGAAATGATTCTCTATTAGAAAATCTGCGTTCTCAACCTTTTCCACATGCAAAGGCACACACGGTGAAGTTCAAACGCTCGCATAAACAGAGCCCATGTTAGAATGCTGTATATTCACTCTTGCTAATCCACTCATATGAACAGAGTGTCCTGCTTCCAATAACGTTGATGAGGGTGGATTTTCCAGCACTGGGCAACAGTCACCCACACGTTGCCCCTGATTCCACTCAGCTCCTTGATATGCTCTTCCAGATTGGCAATACCCTTGCCCTTATGAGCAAGATGCACCTCATTGAGCTTTTCGGCACCTGCAAAGCGAGCTCCCTTACAAACTCACTTATTATGCTTTTCAAGGTCACACTAACATCTCCCTCCTTGTTAAGGGCTGAATTGTATTGTAACAATCTAATTAAAAGAAGGGTTTCCTTGGTATAAGGAGTTACGATTATTCAGAGATCTCTGAGGAATGGGTTTGACCTATACCATTTTAGGTCAGGTTTAGATCTTGTGCAAGTCTGGAGTCACAGAGCTTGAGAAGTGATGGAGCCAAGTGAAGCAGAACAAGAAGGCACTGATCACCGAGCTTGAGAAGTGATGGAGCCAAGTGAAGCAGAACAAGAAGGCACTGATCACCGATGAGAGGTGTTGGACCCATACTAGGTGGTACCCTTGGTATTGTGTAACTGTGGTGGCAATGCCAAATTGCTTCTAAACCTTAAGTAGTAGTAGCATGGGAAGATAACCCAAAGGGTCATTGATAAAATTTTTCTCTTCCTTCTTGTTAAATTCAATGCACCATTAATTTACCAAATTATTCATTTATGAAGTTATTTTATGGTACTTTCATTATAAAACTTCGGTTACCGTGCTGTGTTTCCGTGAAACGCGTCATGAATTAAGCAACGAACTGCAAACAGGATGTCACCAGCAGAAGCATAGCAACTTTAGCGGCAACAAGTAAAAGCGTCGGGACGTTACCAGATTTGCCATCTTTCTAATTAGATCGGCCCTCATCCATCACCCTACATGCCAAAGCAGCTACTCTTCTGGAAAAGACCCATCAAAATCTGCAACATCAACCACCATAACAATAGTGCACCTAGTGCCACTGTTTTTCATCAACCTCAGACCAATTGTGGAGTTAAAATCAAATAATCGAGCAGTGAATGGCAACCAGAGCACATACCCCACCCAAATATGCTGCGGCAGCGTATAGGCTAGCCTATGAGGCTCGGACCAAATTGAAACAAGACAAGGTTTGCCAAAACGCTAACCAAGGGTCCTACATGTCAACGACTGTCCAAACTTTCCCAATATTTATCCATACGCTAGGAATTTAGTCAAATACGCTGCCACAGTGTATGAACTAGCATTTGAGATGTGGTCTTGTTGGGGAAGTGCAGATCTTGCATCATCAAACGTGATACTTTTGAAAAGCTTTGGCAACTTCCAAAAGGATGCTGCAGCAGCAGAGAAATCCTCGATTTGGTGTCCATAATTATAGCATGGGTGCCATATGCAATGGGATTGCTCTGCATGGCAGTGGGCTTCTATGTTCTTTCCTATTATGCTACCTTCTTTGTTTTCACTGACTACACGAGAGCGGTAATTCACATCTCTGTATTGTACTTCATTGGTCTTGGAGAACATGGACCTGCCCATTAATCAATAGAGCAGCTGGCAAGCTTTAGAGCCATGCCAAACATTTTCATGCTCAGGCCAGCTGATGGGACTGAGACTGCTGGAGCGTACAAGGTTGCTGTTCAAAACAGGAACAGGCTATCTATTATTGCTCCTTCCAGGCAAAAGCTTCCTCAGCTTGCAGGCAACTCTGAGGAAGGAGTGGAGAAGGGAGGATGCCTTACCAGTGACAATTCTCCTTTTGGAAACAAGCCTGACATTATCCCTACGGCAACTGGTTCAGAGGTTGAGATTGCCGAAAAGGCTGCAGAAACTTTAACGAATGAAGGAAAAGATATTAGCGTTGTCTCCTTGGTTTGCTGGGAGCTCTTTGATGAGAAACTCCAAAAGTACAAGGAGAGTATCTTGTCCTCAGATAGCATTGAAGCTGGCTCTACATTTGGATGGATCAGATACCTGGGAAGTAAGGGAAAGACCATTGGAATTGACAGGTTTGGAGCTAGTGCCCCAGGAGGTGTCCTTTATAAAAAGTTTCGCCTCAGGCTTAAGAATGCTGTTGGAGCTGCTAGGGAAGCATCTTCGTAAATCTGCTCACTCCAATCACAACTTTTAAGTATTCTGCAAGGTTCTAACCAATGTTCAAGGTTTCATTCATGTTATTTCTTTCATGACAAATAGGAAATCCCAGGATCCATAGTGGTTCGGTCATCTGATTACAAGTAGTACGTGAGAGAGAATTCCTCTGATGTTTCCCAGTTCTTGTAAAGGCATCCAAATCAATATTTGGGTGATGCACATTGACCATCTTGTGTCTGTAAACCGATCATAAATTGATTTCTTCTATTATGATAACGGAATATATAGCTTAACCTTGCCTCTAACGATCTAAGAAAAAACACTTTTTAAAGCTTTTTTCTTGTTTTAATAATGTTATGCTAGTTTCACAAATAATTTTCTATTTTTACAAGCCTTTTCTATGCTTTAATAACTCTTATTAGTTTGTTATTTTCTTTTGGTAATTTAAAATTTATCTTCTTTAGTTTTCTTACCTTTTTCTTTGCTTAGCAATTTGCAATTTGTATCCGTCAAGTTTTCACCTATTGGTAGTTTATAACTTATTTTCAATTATAAAAATCTAAAATAAAAATGAATATTATTATTTAGATTACTTCTAATCATATTTTACCTTATTTGGCCTAAGATCATTTGGTTTGATTCAGTACTATTTGATATCATTTGGTATTGTATGGTACCATTTTACATCATTTGACCATGTTTGGCCACATCGTGTGATATCATTTGATGTAAATTTGTATCATTTTTTAAACATTATTTTACCTAGCTCAACCTTGTTTGACAATAGTTGACATCATTTGACATCATTAGATGTTAATTTTACTTCATTTTACATAATTGAATATCATTTGATGCCATTTTTTCATCATTCATGACATTACATGGCCTTGTTGTACCTAATTTAACTTTATTTTGATATTATTATGCTCCATGATGTCCTATTACTATATTACAATGCATTGTTTTATATTGTTTGACAATTGTACCATGCAGATGCCATTTAATACACTTTTGGTTGAGATGAAAGATTTGAACATGGACACAATTCAACCTACCTCTAAACTTGGTTGGACCGTATGGTGATGTTGAGTGATCAATTAACCTCAAATGCCTAGATCTTGAGCCTAGGAGCCTCTTCAACCACATAGCCTCAATAGATAAATCCTTAGAGTGGCCTAAGTACATTGTTAAAACTCTCAACTTAGAGGCCAAAGACATCATGGAAGAGTCTCTAGTTGAAATTCCTATTACAACACATAACATTAAGGAGAAAACATTAAAACTAAGTTCCTCACTTAAAGCCTAGCAGGCTCAAGACATAACCAAAGTCTTCCAAGATAAGATTAAATTCTTTACATGATCAAACAAAGACATGCTTAGATTAAACCCTCATTTAGTTCAACACAACATTATACTTGATCCTAATATCAAATCCATTAAACAAAAGGTTCACAAAGTTAGACCAGATTTGGCCTTAGCATTTTGTAATGAGATCAGGAAACTTTACCAAGTTGGTTTCATTCAAGCTATTGATTACACTGATTGGGAGTCCAACATAGTGGTGGTTTCCAAGAAGAATGAAAGCATTTGTATCTACATTGATTTTTGTGACTCAGCAAGGCAACCATCAAAGATGATTTCCCTTTATCTAGTATTGATCAACTCATTGATACTACAGCTAGATATGCCTATTTATGGATGGGCTCTAAAGATACAATCAAGTTAGGATCAACCCAAAGCACCAACTATACATGACCTTCATGATTCCTTGCAGAACCTTTTGTTATATCATGATGTCATTCGATCTAAAAAATGTGGGTGCAACCTATCAATGAGCTTTGACCTACATATTTAGTGACTACATGCTAGGGTTTCTTATTGATTATGTTGAAAAAATATCCATGAATTCCAAGATAGCCAATGACCATGCACATGACCTTGACTTAGTACTCCAATGATACCTAAAATATGAACTTAGACTTAATCCTAAAAAGTGTGTTTTTGACATCGAAATGGGTAAGATGCTTGATTTCGTAGTATCTGAGGTAGGGATATGTGTCAATCTTGATAAGGTTAAGGACAGAACCAACTTGGCACCACCTACTAACCTTAAGGTGCTACAAGGATTACAAGGTAGAGTGCAATTTATTTGTAGATTCATCTCAAGGCTTACATATAAGCTATAATCCATGTAACACTTGCTTAAGAAGGAAGTTCACTATGAGTGAACTAGTTAATGCCAAGAAGCCTTTGATAACATTATGTAAGAGTTGGTCCAATACCCACTATATATCCACCCCAAAAAGACAAATTTTTTTACATCTACCTTGCAATATTTGACATGTCCATAGCCTCTCTACTCTATCAAAAACTAGATGATCAATTAGAATTACTCGTTAACTTTTTGAGCCATGCATTGACAACTTAAGAGACCTAATATAAAGAGGTCAAGAATTATTGCCTATCCCTAGCCTTTTCCTTGAAGAAGTGGAGATACTACCTCTTTAAGAGTCAAGTCAATATCATATGCAAAGACAATGTACTAAGAGCCATAAGAACTAATATATATGAGAGTAACCAAATAGCCTAGTGAAAGGCCATAATAGTTGAGTTCAACCCAAATTACATCTCCCAAGTCTCAATGAAAGATCAAGCTATAGCTGCATAACTTACAACTTTCCTAGTTAAGGACAACGTAGCTATTGATCTTGAGTTTCCTGATGAACATGTCAATATTGTTAGCAAGGTACCCAAGGCTTATGAGGCCATCATGCACTTTGATGGAGCTTCTACTATCCATGGAGTCAGTGTTGTTGCCACCATTATATCACCCTTTGATGAGATCTTACCTTTTTCTTACCATTTTCAATTTCCATGTACCAATAACATAACAGAATATGAAGGGTTGATCAAAGGGATGATGATAGCTTATGAGCAAGAAATCAAATCTTTGATGATGAAGGATGATTCACAACTCATAGTTAACCAAGTAATTGAAGTTTATGCATGCAAGGCTAAACATTTACAACTTGATTATGACTTAGCCAAGAAACTCATACTACAATTTATAGATGTTGACATCCAACACATACATTGAACTAAGAATACATTAGTTGATATCATTATAACATCAACCCTAAGTATGACATTAGATGTGTTTAGCAAGTTACTTCCTTAATGAAGAACTGTGCTCTTCTCATCATGTAGAACACTGAAGGAATATCTATAGCCACTATTAACAATGTTCCTCAAAATAAGTGATACGATGATATCAAGTTTTACCTAATGCATGGTGAAGCTCTACATAACCTAACTACTTCTTTAAAAGACACTATATGTAAAAGATCAAAACAGTATGTCATCGTAGCCCAACATACCATGTTGAAGGTCCTACAATGACATATTGTTGGTGTGCTTAGAAAAACCTAAAGTTGGCATGATCCTTAAGTAGGTTCATGAAGGCATATGTGGAGGACATATAGGACTAGGGGCTAGGGCCGCAAGGATTAGATGATTAGGATACTATTGGCCCTATATTAAAAGTGACTACTTGTAGAAGGTTAAAACTTATGATACTTGTCAATGCCACTATAACTTAATACACATGCCACCAACTAAGTTACACACTATTTAAATTACATGGCCATTTCAATGATGGGGAATCAATATTATTGGATTCATAATTCCAAAGTCTTCCATAGGGCATAGCTTCATCATCGCTACAACCAAATATTTTACAAAGTAGGTTGAAGTTATTCCTCTAAGGAAAAAAATTTCTTAAAAAGTGTCTAAATTCATACTAGAAAACATATTATCCCATTTTGGCATACCCCTAACTATAGTCATAGATAATGGACCATAGTTTAGTAGCTAAGAAACACAAGCCTTTTGTTAACAATTAAGCATCAAACATTCCTTTTCATCACTTTGTTATCCACAAGCTGATGGGCAAGGCAAAGTAAGCAACAAAGTCATCATAAAGCTTCTTAAAAAGATGCTAAATAATAGTAGATGCAAGTTGCATGAGCAACTCATGCATGCACTCTAGGCATGTAGAAAAAGCTCTAGAACCATGATTGGTGCCACCTCATATAGCCTTGTTTATGGATATGAGGTTGTTTTTCCTCTTGAGTTATAGGTCCCATCACTAAGGGTATTTTTGTCTAACTTCATCAATGATGAGCACAACAAGGAGCTGTGTATCATTAACCTTAATTTGGTGGAGGAACAATAAATACAAATGCTTACTCACAATGAATGATATCAAGAGAGGCATAAAAAATAGCATTTTCATGATTTCAACAAGCAAAAGATTAAGGAAGGAGACCTTTTCGTTAAGGTTGTTTGTCAACATAGACATGGATGGGAATGAATTGGCCAATCTGGTCAAACCTTCCTATCTTAAACCTTATTATTTCTAACACTAACATGTTTTCTTATAGTCTTTGTTTGTCTTTGTTTGCAAGTATGGAAGAACAATTGACATCAATGACCTTAGTGACCTACAACAAGTGAGCCTTCATGATCTCTTTTCTTTTCTTTTTGGCATCTCAAGGAATTGCAAACTTTGATAAATTTGTGACATAAAATATAGATTTTTCAGGTTGTACCAATTGTAGTTAACAATGGCTTATGTTCTTCTTGTCACCTCATTTGGATTTATGTAATCTCTTGTAATAACATGTATTCTTTGACTTGTTTTCTTGTCCTCTTGGAGTTCTGCTTACAAGATAAAGCTTGAAGTCATCGCAACAGTGTAACTCATTATAGCAGTGAGTTACCACACAACCTTGATGCATGAAATTCGATTAGCTTGTCCAAACTATGTGAAGAGTATTTACCTCACATCACTTCCATTACCCTTCTTGAGCCATAATCATGTAGCCAAATTATATCCTTTCTTATCCTAATAACAACGAAGACCTATGTTTGACATTTAGGCACCATGACCATGTGACATACTCCTCTACATGGTCCAAAGATCAAGTTCATTGATTGTAACACATCTCATTCAATGAGAAAATGAAGCAAAATTTGGTGTACTCCACCAATCAAGTGCACTAGATGTAACACATATCATTATCGAAAAAACATAATTTGGCTTTGGAAATAAAACCCAATGAGGGTTTCACTCCAAAAAAAAGAAAGAAGGAAAGCAAATTGCTAAGAAACCCAAAAGGCCAATGAAGCCTAATGTAAAAAAATGATTCCAAACAAAAGGGAGAAGACTAATAGTCAAAGAAGTCCAAGAATGAACTGATTTTTCCTTTGAAGACATCATCAAGTAACTAGGAGTTTGAGCATGAAGCATGAAGACCTTTTTAGCAAATTCACATGTCACCACCATGGCATGATCACGATGTCAATATTTGGAATTTTTTGTTAGATCATATGGCTATACTCTAGTAAATCAATGAAGCCATCATCTCATCCCAAACTCTTGACATCCTTTTGTGATCTTATCTCACCATTGTGAGCATTCCTTGGTAGGATTTAATAGTTATGAAATCAAGTACAGAGAGAGAGAGAGAGCATTGATGATGAACCAATAGTGGCGGTTTGCATTCTTTGTTGATGTCTCTTAAGTTAATCCTCAAAACATTAATAAAGAGGGACCAATGAAACACCTCAAAATTTCATGTGACTAATAGAAAAAGCCTTAATGCTAGTTTTATCATTGTAAGTTGAGAGAAATTAAAAGGCAAAAGAAAAAATACCTTTTTTCTCTATTAAAAACCCTATCCCATGGCCTTGTTATAGGAAAATTTTGAATAGTTTTAATATGTAAAAATGAAGTTAATAGCCCACACATTGTATATTTTATTTATGCTAGCATTAGGAAGCCAAAATGGTTGAAAACATTGCAAAAACTAGGCTTTTTGTTCCATACACTGCAAAATTTGATTTTTGTTCCATGTGTAGCAATGTGTAAAACTAGAATTTATTCATATGTTGTAGATTTGGGTGGCAAAAAGTCTCACACACTGATTATGCATACATTGTAGATTTGGTAGCAAAAGTTTCACATGCTATGCCAATGTGTGGAGAAGTGTATGGGGGCAAGAAACCATCTAAAATTGCTCACACACTATAAATAAACATTGAAAAATAGTTTAGGGAATGTGTAGCAATTTGGTAAAAATTAGGTAGAATTAAATCGATAGAGAATCAACATGTGTGGCCTAATTAAGCAAAAATCATCAACATTTGAAGGACTATCGGCATTTTTACAATTCTTTGAAACTTGAAATTTTTGGAGAAAAGGAGCTCTAAGAGACCAAAGATATTTTCAAGAGCAGATTTTGGAGTGCCAAGACATTGTTGCAACATACGCTAGAACATTTGGGAGAATTATAGGACACACGCTACTTACCATAAGCTAGATTTGCTACATCATTTTGCAAAAATTCCATGGAACAATTGCAATTCCACATTTTGTATTCTCTAAATCCTCTACTTATTGAATGTTAATATCAATTTTGTAGTGTTCTACATACTTTAAATTTTACAGTATTCTACATATTTTCTTATTATTCTTTACAACTATATTTTGGCTTAGGCTCTATTATTCACACATACTTTCACCCACTCTACTTGCATTTCATATTGAAAATAGATCCCCTTAAGTCCTCAAGTGATCTACTAGACCCTTTGAGATGCTCGTTGATCCTTTTTGAGGCTCATGGATTTGTAGGTTAAACTATTCTGTATAGAGTTATTCAATTTTCCAATGCTAAATTTTTCCATCATTACAATAAGCTTATATGATCAATAGATCAGAATTTCCTAGGTTGTCCATTTGACTTTAAAAACCCTCCATTAAAGAAGATTTGATCACAAAATTTCTAATCTTTCAAGTATTTACATAGAATCTTTGCTCAGAAGCTTACCTTCACTTAGGGCTTTATTTTTATGTGATAAATCTTAGCTTATTCTTGTCATGAAAGTAAATCAATCCTTAAGAATCATTAGATATCGCATAGAGAAATGAACTCAATAGCTCAAGTCTAGTGCTATTCCATGAAAGTGGCTAATTGTTGCAACAACATATGTATGTGAAAACAATTGTACCACCATATGTAAGGGCATGTATTGGGTTGCATGTGTGTCATCTTAGATGATGGAGATAAAATATTATGAGCTCTATCTATTTCATGAGTGTTATGATTTTTGTGTATATGTGTTGTTGACTTGAGTGAGGGCACATTTGTCATCCCATGTATAAAGATCTTTAGTGTAAGAGTCAAGAGTCCTTTTAATGGTAAGGGAGATGACGAAGATATAAACCCATATCTTTGGAGTATTTTATATTCATTGTGTATCTAGAAATTTTAGAAGCCATGTATTTTTATTTGGATGTCTTTTTGAAGATGTTTGAGTGTTTTTTCTATTAGGTAAGCAACTACAAGTTTACTATGGGTTACAATTATTCATAGTTTACCATTGTAAGCAACTATGAGTTATAGTCTATTGTAGTTTGAATCGTGTCATGAAATTTTTGAATTCTAGGACTAGTCAGTGATTTACAAGCCATTGTAAATTGCAATAAGTAATAGTTTGAGGTTGTTAGTTGCAACTAGGTGCAATCTGTTGAGAAAAAATGGTGAAATTTCTATGGGTTTTACTAGTGCAAAATGGTCCAAGGGCCTACAAGCTATAGTCACTCATAGTTTGTAGAATTTGACAATATAAAAGCTTATAAAGGCCTTTGAGATTGATGTCTAAAATTCTACTAGAGAGAGAGAGAGAGAAAGATAGAGTCAAGATGAATTAAGTTGTATGCTCAACTTGAGAAATTAAGTTTTTGAGAACTAGAAAGTAATTGATTATCTTGGATTTTATTCCAAACCCTTATATGTTTCCAACATATCATCTAAATTTCATCATCAAATAAAGAAGTTCTTTTCTTTTCTTTTTCCCTTATTATCTTTGGAATTATAATTAAAGAATTTTAAAGAAAATTGGAATTTTTTGAAGTATGGTATTTAAGATCCTTGGGAAAGTTAAGTGGAGCTTGACATCTCATTATTAATGTAATTCTTATTTTGAGATTGATTACTAGATCAATAGTTTTTTCATTTTAGTTTTTTTTCTTATCTTCTATGTTAGTTAAGCTTAGAAGAGTGTGAAATAAGGTCAATTTAAGGTTTTTTGAAGTAGATCCTTACCACATGTACAACATATTTTTCTAGTATATTTATAGCTAACTCAGGGGCCTATATTGGTATATGATGGAACGAACCTTTTTTCATGGAAAATGGATTGGAAATTAAAGGAACATAAGAGATTGAGATTAGTATATAATTACCTCTATCCATAAATCTTTTAATTAATGGAAAATAAATGGAATTTCCTATTTTTTTCTATATGTCAAGAAAATTTAAATATAAATTACATGGCTATTTTTCATATTTTACAAAGATGCTACATTGTCTTCACTTGATTTTTAATCCTAACTTTGTCTTCTCTTGAAATTTGATTTTTGGCTTTTATCTCCATTAT
The DNA here is from genome assembly GCA_015680685.1 of Gnetum montanum. NCBI lineage: Eukaryota > Viridiplantae > Streptophyta > Gnetopsida > Gnetales > Gnetaceae > Gnetum > Gnetum montanum. The sequence continues at coordinate 1,909,996 of MNCI01016273.1, read as the reverse complement.
TCTACTTGACTTTTCTACACTTTCATATATAAGTATGACCTTCTAGTACCTTAAAATTTGGCTTGTTAAAAATATTTCTTTTCTTTGACTTAATGTCCATATCATGGGCATGAAAATTGAGTGAGTTATGATTGTTTAAAGTACATGCTAAAATAAAAATGAATCTCATGTAAGCATTATATAAGTATAATGTGACCATTAAACTCATACTAAGACATGAAATAGAGAGCTTAATCAAATAGCTATAAAAATTATAAGAGTATATAACTGTCCAAATATGAATCATTAATAGTATAATATCATAATAACCTTATCAAGAATATTAAAGTCTAAATAATAATAAATTTCATGTTCTTGCCCCATAACTATCAAGATAGTAATAGCATAAAACAACTACTAAATGTCTCATTACATGGAAATATCATAACATAGAAAGAAAGTATAAAAAATCATGATTAATCTTACTCATGAATCAACATTGGATTTGGATGCACTTAACACTACTTGAAAAGAGGAAAGATATTAGTCCATTATGACTATGTAAGGGTAAATCATAAAGAATTCCATATTAATTTGGAATTAGGTATCATGAGGTTGTATGATAGCACACAAGAATTTTTTTTTGTAAAACATATTATCATTCACATCTAGAAAATGTATGTATCATATAGCATATGTTCATCTATTGATAGTCTAATCAAGCTATGACATAGCCAAATTCCACCACCATAAAATCCAACTTACATGCACAACAAGAGAAGAAAAATTAGCCTAATTACCCATGTTAACTTGATTCTCTAGATTGCCAATCCTCTTTGCTTTTTTTTTTTTAATTCTAATGCTAAAACTGAAAAGGGGCTTACTTTTTAAAATTTTCTTTTTGACTAATAAGATCCATTTCAATATGGAGCTCTAGCCTCCTCATAGATATTTATATCCATCTACTCATGATAATGTAGATATCAAGGTCAAGACCTTTGATGATGCTTTATTTATGAAGATTATTGTCATTAAGTACTTGTGGCATATACTCACATAACTTGATCCATGAACTTATTATCACAAGCATGCACCGTTATGTTGTCTTGAATGAACAAGTTGAATTGATATACTTTCTTGGTCATCAAAACCTTAGGCATATACCTTTCCTTAAAGGATCATCATTACCTAAACTCAAAGTACTTATCTTGGTAAGTGGGATTTCAAGAGGCTTGGTATATGAGTGAAAGAGTAACCTCTTTAAGTGGTTGTACCCAGGCTTGAATCTAGGTCTTTGACTTGAGCATCTTATCATCACTTCAAATGACAATCCAATGAAGTTTTTCACAAAATCTTCTCACAAAAAATTACACCTTCTTCTTAGGTATTTACTAACGAATAGTTACTCTTTTCAAATTAAAAGTAGTAAATTGGGTCTTATCAATAGCTATGTAATTAATAGTGTTAAAAGCTTTCATCATCTCCATGAGCTAATTCATCATCATTATTAGAACACCATCTCTCTTAAAGATAATAGGTCCAAGTCTCCTAAATGTTTCCAACAACTTACCCTAATTGTTTACACTACCACCATTATTATCATTCATCATGTTCATCACTACATGTACTAAATCTTATATGGTAAAATCATTACTTTCCATAGATGTATTCCTGCCTTCAGTTTAGGATGAGAGAATTCTTATTTTAGCTAGAATCTCTAAAAGATAGTTTAAGAAAACTGTTTCCATTCATAAATAAACTACCTCTATAATGCTAACTTGTGAAACCCTAGTTTATATAGCAATACTTAATCAAAATATCACTATTACTTGAATTAATTTGGATTCAAAAATATCAAAAGAGAAATAAAGTGTGAATAATTAAAAATAAAAATACCATAAAATAATCAATATTGATGATGCTAGAATATCAAATTATCGAAAATTAAGGAGGTCAAATTATAATTCCATAATATCCAATTATGAATCCAAAAATTAGATTAGAAAGAAACATTAAAAGATGTTAATTTTCTTGTAAGGTCAATGGATAAGAACAATATAAATTTTTAGAAGGATCAAGATGAATTGCCAATATCAAATGAAATAATCCATTGTTTATTTATAGAAAATTTGTAAAGTACTTGCAACGTATTCATCAGAAATTTGTAAGCTTACTATGTGTGTTGCCAAGATTACAATAGTCATCAACTACGAAGTGAGATTAGTGAAGACTGCATAAGAAGATTTATATATAAAAAAAATAAAAATTTGTATAAAATTAATTAAAATTTTAGAATAATAGTAAACCATGTATAAAGTTGCATCTAAAGGTTTAGATAAAGTGATAATCTCCATTCACATACGGTAGGAATGGAACCCAAACAAAAACTTGATTAGTAGACCATGATAAATTAAACCATGAGAATTAATGTGTTAAATGTTATATTGGTATTTATTTCAATTACATTCCATCAAGTTGGCATAAACCTTCATTTTGTACCTCTCCTCCTTATTTCTTGTTGTCAATTTCATTTTAGCTTGAACTAATGCTAGAACCATAGTATACTTATTAAAGTAAGTTGAAACCATTCTTGCTACTATTACTTTCACCTCTAGAGTATGTCATGACTTAATTAAGACATGACATTTGTTGCAAGACGGCTAACAAGTCACAATACATCTTGTGATACCAGGGGAAGATGTCATTCACCAAGATCATCATTCCCATGCTAGTTGCCATTGAAAGTATATATAAAAGGTACCCAAAAATGTTGATTTTTGATTAAAACATCAAAATAAGGGATTCAAGATTCACATATTAAAAATTAAATTAATTAGTTATCCAAAAAAAACATAAAATCAAATTTGATATCATTTCATAGTAACATGCAAGCCAAAAGATGAATGTAAAATCATATCTGCATCTAGAAAGACTCAAAACCACTTATTCAATTCATCTTAAGATCATGTTAGGAAATAAAACCTAAATTTGAGAGATCACATACAACATATAAACATAAAGATTTAGATCTACCAAACTAAACGATAAGAAAAGAATAATAATACAAAGAAAAGATAAGAAAGAATTAATGCTTGCATGGAACAAAACCAAAAGATGCATTAATCCCTACCAAATAATTAGTTGATGAAGCATAAGGTTGTGGATCTTTCTTCATAATTTAGATTTAGCTAGATCTCTTCTCTAAAAAGTTGTAGGCTAAAATCTCTCTCATGAAAATTTTAGATTAGGTCCTCTCTTATAGCTCTCCAAGGCTTCAATTCTTTCACTTGGATGCATGAATGATGAATGAAAGCCACTCTTAGTAGGTATGTATATCTTAATGAGATTTAGATTTGGAATGGAGAAAGAGAAAGGAAAATCAGAAATAAATAAAATATCTAATCATGTTTTAGGTTAAGATAACCTTAAGAATTAAAAATATAAATTAACATGTTAATTAGAAAAAAAATAAAACATGGCATATCTAATTATTTATGAGTGGTTTCAAGTTCAAACCCAAGCAAGAACACATTAAAGGGGTAGCCATCACACCAAGTATTTGATTTGAGATCTACTTCAAATGAAAACAAATGCATTACTGTATAACATGAAAATAGAAATATCATGATATGATAATGTTTGAAAATAAAATGCAATCATGCTAGGAAGAAAAAATGAAATATGCACATGCTAGAATAATGTAAATGCATAAATAAATATAATCTAACTAGCACATAGCACATGAAAGCATTAGCAAAATAAAATAATTAAAGATTTATTCTAATGTTTCCATTCATTATCTTATTTAAGATAGGGAATATAAGGTGGAGAAAAGGTATATCAAACTAAGTAATTGAACTCAAGACTGGTGATTCTAAGAAACTAAAAAGGTAAAGAAATTGAAGGGAAAAATCAGTTAAAATCATCCACATGTAAGAAAATCTTGGTTTCAAGTTCCTTATTTGATTATACCCTTAGAAAATTCTTTAGTGTTACACATAGTAAAGTAAAAAAACTAAAAATTTGAATACCACAACTAGTAGGGGTTGTAATTAACTATTATGTAGATATGACTTGTGGAATAAATACTAAGAATATAAAATGTCACATCCTTGATCTAGTTACCCATTTAACCTTTTTATTGGTATGTTTAGCCTTGCCTATATTTAAACCCTTGATCTTGTAAATGCTAAATTCATTATTTTTATGTTCAAGTATTTACCATCCTAGTTTGTTAAGTTTTATATAGCTATGATTACTTTCCTTATGACCTATTTATATTTTATGTAATCTTGTAAGATCTTCAACTTTGACTTGTTGTATCATGTAACTTTGATTATTTCATTAGGTGTTTTCTAATTTTTTTATCCTAATTATTATTTTAACTATTAATTTATGTCACCCTTGTTGGTTACTTCATTGTATGGTTGTTTTGTTTTGGACTCTTGATCTCATAGTTGGATGTGAATGTTTACATAATTCTTTTATTATAAACACTATAATTATTTGGTTGTAATTTTCTATATAAGATAGACCAACATTGTTTAAATATATTTGTCTCTAACTACTATAGATGTGCATGTCATTTTTATTAATGGCTTAATTAATTTATTTTATCAAGCTTGTTTACATGTTGAGATTTTCTTTAGTTGTGTACAACTATATTTCATATATAACTTTGTAATAAGCTCTTTTTTAAAGATTACAAAAAGATATTATGAAAGAAAGAATAGAAAGTGACAAGAAAGGAAAGAATGAAAGTGCACAAATAAAGCTAAAAATTCTACACTAAGCAGAGAAACAGTAAAGAAAAAATTAAGAACTAGCTTTGTTCATTGCAATAACACAAATATTTTTGACTCTCAAATTAATTGGCCTAAATCTTCTATATTTTTCAATAAGGAGGTTAAAGAATGGGCTTTGTCTAAATATTGACATTTCTTAGAAGATTAAAATGTTTTTAAATTGTTAGGCATTCCCTTTTCCTTAGAACATTTCCTTCCTTTTATCTTTTTGCATACATAGTTGCTAAATTACTTGGTTTGAGTGTCAAAGTCTCTATGGAATTAACAATTCTAAAAAGTCTACATTTTTTAACTATTGGAAAGTTTTTATAGAAGTTCAGCTATTCAAGATTCTCATAATCATTTTCTTCATTTTTCTTAGATTAATTTTCATCATGATTTTCCATATAAACTCAAGATTGTATATACTATTATTACTTCCAATACTAATATTTGGCCAAAATTCAATTATCTTTGAATAGATAAAGCAGCAAATTTAGGAGATATGGAATGCTACTATGCCAAAAATTAGATGATTTTTGTGGTACTTGATTCATCAAGATTCACCTATTGGTACTCAACACTCTAATTTGAGTGTTGATGACCTAATATGTCCTATATGCAACATGGAAGATACATTCATCCATTGTTTTTTTTACTTGTCCCCTTACTCATAGTTCTTGAACATAGTGCAGTAGATATTTACATGGTTTTTAACTAGGATTAGATGAGGCTTTATTTAGTAACACTCCTTAACTTCAAGTATTTCTAATTCAGAGTTGACATTGCTTTCATCCATTTATTTTTTATGCCATCTAGAAGTTTCAATATAATGTATTTTCTTACAGAGTTTCTCTTGCTAATTTTCTCCCTTTCTCTATTTAAGTTGACATCATTGAACATCTAATGCTTCAGTTGAATTCCTAAATGTTTCTCTCTATAGTTTTATTTTTTATTAATAGAAAGTCCTTAGTAGGAACTAAAAACTAATTTTTGTGCTTTTGAGTGAGGGCAAGGTCTAATCCTTTTGCTATCCCAAAGGGAAGTTTTTTCAAGATTGGTTGTAAGGATGAAACTTAAAAAGACATCCAAAAAACATTAGGCCTTTTCTTTTGTTATTTTTAGAGTTTCTACTCTACTTATCTACTTTTGTATTTTGAATTTGATTTATTAAATATATTTACCTTTGGGTTCTAATGCCCCCTCCATATATAACTTTGTAACACAGTGGTTCTAGAATCCATTTTTTCCTTAGGTAGCATGTCTTACAAATTAAACCTCTTATGTGTTGATTAAAAAGCTTATACTCTGTGCTTGTGTATCTTGGTTGTGATTGGTGTTTTAATGATAATTGAGGAGGAGGGATGTTGGATCTCAAAAGAATAAATAATAATATAAAACAAAATCAAGGTACATAATATTATCAAAGAGAGAGTTTAAAGAAAAAGTCAAATGATTTTGGAGATTTATTTTTAGGTTTTTATCTTTAAAAATAATCTTAAAAAACCTCCCCTTTAGGGTAGGAAAAGGATTAGGCCTTACCTTTATTCAGAAGTTCCCTCTTGGGTTTTCAATTCTTATTAAATGAGTTCTTGTAAAGAGAAGGAGAAAAATGTCTCTATAAACAGAATACATAAATTAGAGATAATTAATAAATAACAACAAAATCTTAAAGCTTATCATTGTTGATCCTCTAAAAAAAATTTAATACTGTAAAAAATAAATTAATAGAAAATCTTTTAGTAAGAACTTTTTTTCTTGTAGTTATCATTGAAAAGCAACATCTTTGAATGTCTAGTATTTGGCACTTGGAAGAAAGGTCATAGTTACACTCTTGCTACTAGAAATTAACTTTAGACTGAAGCTTTTAAATAGATTAGAAAATAAGTGGTTGAATGTAATTCTAAATATAAAGAAATTAAGTAGACCAAGATAGTTGATCACCAAGAATGATTTCATCAATGCTTGATTAAAACTTATTATAAATTCTAGATGTCCATTTCCAAGAATGTTGAGCAACAAAACACTCAAATAACTATGAAAAAAATAAGTCCTCACTTCTTTGCAAGACATTGAAATATTTTTAGCAAGACAATAAGAAGAAACATTTCCCATATGTTTTAGAATAGTGTCGATAAGAAGATATTGATAAATAAGATATCATAAAAAATTATAAACTTTAGAAAATGTAGAACCTTACCAAATATCTTTTATTTTCCTCATCCAAAAATGAAATGATAATTACATTTTTAAGGCCTTATTAAATTTTTTATGAATAAAATCATTCTTTGTAATAATCTCATAAGCAAATTTTAAATTAAAAGAAAAAACACATCTACCATCCTTTCAAAAACTATCTAGAAAAGACTAATGCAAATTATTATTAACTTTAAATGAAATCTCAAGATTAGAAATTGATTTTTTAAAATTCTTTTTTTTTCTTTTTATCCAAACCATAGAGAGTAGGGACTTCATTCCAAGTAATTCATCTATCATGCATATGTTGATAAGAAACTACAATGATACCAAATCTACTTTAAGTGGTAGATAATTTGTTGAAGATCCTTCATTAGAAGAAAACCACCATTGGCTAATTTGTTTAAGCATATCTTTTTAAACTATAATATGATTATAATTCCAATATTTACTAAGCTTGTACCATATCTTTCAAAAGTGTTTGAGAACTAGAGAACTAGGAATAGAAATGGCCTGAGGAAAAAGAAGATAATGAAGAAAGTTATTAGAAGACCAACTATTATCATTTCTAGGTTTTTCTTGCATAAGTCTATTTCTTAAAATCAACATCTAAACATTATCTCTATTAATGTACTTTAAAATCCATTTTTCTAAAAGAAAAATAAGCTATTTATAATAATTGATGAGGCCAAGTCTTCTATCTTTCCTACTACTAATGCAAATGTAAAATTTAGGAAAATATTTTTTATGTTGTTTAGAAGAACGAAGAAATTGATGAATAATATGATTAGTTCTCTCATAATAAGTTTTAGAATGAGCCAAAAAATGGAGTAATAAACATGAATTGATTGAAACATTTACTTAATAACTAAAATCTTCCTAGCAAGGGTGAGCCTTTTTTCCTTTCAAATTATTAAGCTTATTTTCAGTTTTATTAATCACATAAGTCCATATAATAGCAAGATTAGGCTTAAAATAAAAAGGGTTTCCTAAATGTTTAGAGATAAAATCTTTTCTCAAGATTTTCCAAGGCTTGAAAGTAATCCACTTATCAGTATTTCCATTACAATAAATAGAAAATTTTTGCCAATTGATTTAAGGGTTATATAACTTACAATATTTCTACACTCTAGCTAAAATAGTATTGATACGTGTTGGCACATTTTGGCCATTTCATGAAACAGGTTGGGATTCATGGTTTCTGGTATCCATACTGTAATATATTTTCTCTCACACAAGAACTAGGCTTACAGCCTTTTACTAATTGGTCTCATTCAGCTCAGTATGCACCTAATGGACTTGAGGTTGAATCACCAATATTTCAACATCTTGCTCATTTGCCCAGTCCTCTGGGCTCATTTGTCTATCCACAGTTCAAACGTCTACCCTTACAAGATTGTTTGACTTCACTTCCATTGATGGATGTTGATGTATCCAGTGATTAATTTTGATAACAGTGACAGTGCTTGGAAAAAGTATGATAAGTTAACTGCAAGGGAATTGTTCAAGCAGTTTGGTTGCTCTAAGAGGGTTTACGAGGATGCTTTGAACCGAATGCTTCTTGTTGGACTATTTTCTCCAAGGGAGCAATGCAGCGCATCTGCAACGTTGGGAATGTTTTACTACTTCATTGTTGAGCATCAGTAAGATTTTGATGTTCTTTGGTGTTGTGGAACGGTTCATGAGAAAATTTTCAGACCTTGGGTTCATCTCCTAAAGACAAAAGGGTGTCATTTTCTATCCAATAAAAGAGTAACTGACTTTGTAATTGATGAAACCAATGGAAATATATCAACAGTAGTTTGTAGAACAGAGAATTTCTTAGCTGAAGCTATTGTACTGGCTGTTGGTATTACAACATTGAAATGAATCATTCAAAACAGCCCAGTTTTGCAACAAAGGGAGGAATTTGTTAATGTCCTAAATTTGGGGGCAGTTGATGTGCTTGCTGTAAGACTATGGCTTGACAAGAAGGTGAACATTGCAAAGCCAAGTAACGCTTGCTTTGGTTTTGATGATTCCACTGGTTGGACATTCTTTGATTTGAATGCTCTGCATGATGAATACAAAGAAGCAAGTGAGACAATGGTTTTCCTGAATTTTATACGTGACCAGAAGTAGATCCGATGTGGAGGATATAGTTCTTGTCAATGACGACGGCTATTGAGCAGCCTCACAATCAGATTAATAGGAAAAGAGGACTGTGGTGATGTGAATGACGAGTGCAATGCGTTCTTGGAGGAATTCTTCGGTGTTCTTCTCTTTTGCACAGACACGGCCAGCAAGGCCGTTAGATTCAATGCCTGCTTATTTCCATCAAAAATTCTGCTACGCCTCCCTGATGATGCCGAGGTTTCCAGTGAGGCCTGGGATGTCGTTATTGCTATTGTGCAATGTCGCCTCTGTGACCGCCCCCCATCGTTATGTTTTTTGCCACCCATTCCCTAGCGTGCTTCCCCAGTGACCCCGAGAACGTTGAAATTTGAGAGTGCAGAAAAATTCTCTGCAATTCTTGATGGACAAATTTATGATGAATGAGCATCAACGTATCAAGCATCGCAATTTGAGCTTGGCTTCTGATCAGAGTCCCTTCTCCTCTGCACCTGATGCACTCAACCACATGTTGCTTGGCCTTGCCCAACACAAGAAAAAAAAATGAATGCAGGTTCTCACGAGAGAAATATGAACATAGAACAATGCTTCAAGTGATTAAAATTCATTGCCTGCATCAAGCCCTAACGATACCACTGTCATCTCCTGTGGTCCCCACTAGCTCCACTCCTACAACTAACGAGTCATGAACATCCTCATGTGAGCTTTGTTGCTGCTGCAAATTTGTTAATTCCAAGGGCATGCCACACCTACATCATTTGTTGGACCTCTTTCCTTCTCTACTTTAGTTGTTGGACGTTAGCAAGTGGTATAATTTTCAGTGATAATGAGATTTTTTTTTAGAAAAACAACAAACACCTATTATTTAGGGACAAAGAGACATTTTACTATTATCCCTTTTATTCATATGGAAGTTGTAACTTCCTATGATAGTTACTACTATGATGTAAATAACAATTAAATATTTTATGATTTAAAAAGGGAATTTGTGCAACAATTGTTCAAAGTCCCATGTGAATTGAACACTTGTCAATTGAAATGGTGGTTATAACCACCACCAAGGCCACTTGTCAACTATAACCTTTTTATCTCCATGGTGACCACTTGGCGACTGAAGGGCCACTTGTCAATTGCATGGGAAACTTGTCAACTACAACCCTTTTATCTCCATGGTGACCACTTGGCAATTAAATGAAGACACTTGGAAACTAAATGAAGAAATTTGGCAACTAAATAGGACACTTGTCACCCGTAGCTTTTTTATCTCTATGGTGGTTATAACCACCCAAGATATTTTGTAACTTACCTACCTATCTTTTGAACCTTATAAAAAGGCTTGAGGGGTAAGAAGGGGGGAGGACAATATAACACTTTCGAGAAGACATTGACATCATACTTTGGAAGGTTACTAGCTAGCACTTGGGCTCTCACTTGGAGACACACTTTGAGTCTTGGGAGAAGAGCATTTGTAAAGAAGAAAGTGTGAAAGATTGCTTGTAAGATGACTTGCTAAAGAAAATATTTCAGCCTCTTTGTCATGGTCCTATGAGTTATGTTTTTTATTTTTTATTTTGTTTAAATTGTTTAGCTAGCAGTTTAGATAGTATCATCCTTGGTAAGTAATTTTGGGATTTTTAGATTGCTCTTATTGTTCTTGTTGCCCGATAGAAAATTTCTGTTAAAATTTTGCCATAGAAGCACTTGTGTTTGAAAGCATTAAGAGCATTTTAGTAGTAAATTTGATTATTGTACAACATATAATAATTTCTATTTGGATTGTTGTAAGAGAGCCTCTGCTTGTAGTCATGCCATTGAACGATTCAATAGTCAAGAGGATTCAGAAAATATTTGGTATTTTGATGAGACCAGAATAACTGCTTTTTATCTTTAAAGTGAATCTCCTTGGTATTTCAATTAGAAATTGTCAAGTCTTTTGAAGGTTCTATTTAATGCAATTGTTGACATCTATTATCTAGCCAAAATGGAGTCTCGTACATGATAGTTTACGTGGCAATTTTTTGGTATCATAGTAGGACTGTGTTGAAGCAATGGTTTATTGGAGCCTTGGAAGTTTGAACAATTCGTAGATATTGAATTTGGAATAGCTTTATTGTGAAGTGTTTACTCGTGTCATTTTACCTTGTTTAAACATTTGAGGTCTACACAAATCTGCTTTCTTTTCTGTCTACTTCCATCGAATCTTGCTCTATTTCTAGTTTTCTTGTAGAACTATCTCTTTCTCTGGGGAAAATTAGAAGTAGATTCGTGGAGTTGTGCTCAAATGTTTTTGCAAAATTTTATTTCTTACAAGTAGGTATTATAAGGACTGCGTAGACTAGGCAATTGAACAAAATAGGAACTCTCAACAACTCATAGTACTTGGCAAAGTTGGCGGAATCTCTTTAAGATAAGTCATTTGTAGTTTACACATAAGGCAATCATTTCATATTTCACAACCGCACACTGCAACAGCACACACACATACTCGCATAAACTATTGAGTCTATTTGGAGGTATCTGGGCCTTGGTGTTGCTAGAGACTAGCAAGCACCTAAATCTTGTTCGAGGACACTCGTTGGCGGTCGCATCCCAAACGGTCACCAACAATACGATATAAAGAATTGTTGATCATAAAAAAATAATCATTTGCAAAGTACATGTTCAGCAATTGTATACCTTGATTATCAATAGAAATTCCTTTAATGAAATTCATTTGTAGATCATAATGTAGATTATGTGAAAGAAAATTTGTTGTAATAATAAAAAGAGAAGGATCTAGAGGACAACCTTAACAAATTGACCATTGAAAATAAAGGGAAGGACTTAACCCAAAGTTGGTAGCAACTTGAGCAATAGCATTAGTGAGCAAAGTATACATAAGTCGAATAAAATAATCACCAAATCCCAGTTTATAGAGACAAGAGATAATAAAATTTTATTCAACATTATCATAAGATTTCACTTAATCTAATTTAAATAAATGAATTTCTTAGTTAGTATTAGAAGCCTACTATATTCCCTTTCAAGTTGTAATAACATATTTAAGATATTTCTATCTTTAACAAAACTAATTTCCTTAGGTTTGATGATATCTTCAATTTAGCTAAATTTGGCAAGCCATGCATTTAGCTAAATTTTATAAGTATTATTAAGAGGAGTAATAGGCCTCCAATTACATATATATTGAAGATATATTTATTCTTAGGAGAAAATAAATTACAGATTTATTAATATTTTTACCAAGAGAAAATTTTATAATGGATTCTTAGAAAACATGATAAATATAATCTCCAATGATGTCCTAATGCTTTCTAAAAAATTCAATAGGAAAGCCATCAATGTTAGCAGATTTGGCAGCAAAATATGAAATGAGATGAAAATAAAGAGTAATGAACATGAATCTTTTACGTGGAAAAATCACAAAGTGAAAAAGAAAAAAACCACAGGCAAATGTAGAAGGATCTTATTATCAAAAATGGGGATAACAACCTTCTCTTTTCATCAGAAGGAGAGAACAAGAAGAAGCCTCTCTCTCATGCAATAGGAGAAAAATGTAAGAGTGGGATGGAAAGGGGATATATGTGATGGATCTGAATTGAGGTGAGGGAGGTCCCTTTTATATTAGTCAAGGGGCCTTTAAATAAGTAATGAACTACCCACTATTTTAATAACCATAGCCTACATTTATTATATTAGTCATGGCCTAAATTTATCATGATAACTATGGCCAATGATGAGTGACGAGGTACCCCTATGCTCAACCATATGAATACAAGCGTTTCATGCACAATCCAGTCGAATTCTAAGGACTAAGTACCTATGCACCTTTGTGAAACAAGGATGAGTTGGTTAATCATTATGTTCCCAAACTTACTTATATGTCACGATTGTATGGTTAAGTAAGTTTGAGGCATATGATTTTTATAGCTTTTATGTTTTTATGTCCTGCTACTAATAAGGGAGGAAACAAAGAGATAACTAAGTGCCTAGTTTAACTTAACTACTGATTAACTAGGCTTTAACTAATCCTAACACTAATATCCATTCTCACTTGTTGTACACATCCTAAACTAGTGCAACACTACTGGGATTACCAAATGCTAATCGTTACTAGGTTACCAAGTGTTAGATGCATGCTTGAAGTGATCGTATTATGTGTGCTAATAATAGAAATATAAAGTGCATAAAATAAAATAAAATAAATGTAGAAGAAAATAGAATAAAATAAATGAGCAAGAAAACAAATCTCAAGTGCTACAAGGATGAATCCAAGAGCTCATCTTTATTGCTGTACACAAGGAGTGCTCAAGTACACAATGCTCGAATAAAGATCTATCCACACTTAGACCTTCTACTGCGGGCACTTGGAAAATACTCTAACTTGACTCCTAAAAGACTGCTAAAAGACTTCCCTTGAAAGTCTTCCTTCCAAGACTTTTTTTTTAGAGTCCCAAATTATGCGCTGAAGCACTGTATTGATAGGCTTGGGAGCAACTACTCTAATAATTAGAAAAACTACCATTCTAATTTTAGAGAAACTACCACTCTAATTTTAGATAAACTGCCCCTCTAATTTTAGAGAAATTACCACTCTAATTTTAGAGAAAAACTGCGACTCTAATTTTAGAATAACCCGCTAGAGTAACCGCTCTCATCATACCCCCATGACTAAATGAAAACTCATCCTCGAGTTTCTTACAAAATATTGGGAAGGTATGGGATTATTGACTAATTGACAATTGATGGTAGAAAGGCATGGCAGACTTAACGTGCCTAGTGAGGATCAATAAGCATATTACTACATAAATGACATCCAAGCCTTTATTTGGCAGCTTGTAGAGAAAGAGAGATAAAGAAAATGAAGCATGTTTCCACCAATGCTAAGATTGCACCTTTCATTATTCATCCATAGCCACACCACTAGATTTTCTCCTTTCGTGAACACTCTAGTTCCAATCCATCCTAAGTGCTTTCTCCAAGCCTAGTACATTGTTTGTATGATTACCATCTGCACACACAACACAATCACAAATGAGCTAGGATAGATAAACCACAATGTAGTTGATACCTTGCCTCGATATGAAGCGCATTGGCTGAGTTGTGGTTATGGAAAAAACTAGTTTGAAGATTTATCATAGGTGACTACCCAAGGTGTAGGGGTTAGGTGAATAGTAAAATGAAGAAAATTGAAAAATTTGTGTTAGGGCTCCAATGACTAAGAGTGAACCTCTGCTAGCTATAATATGGAAAAATATGAGGAACAAGAAAGATGGGAAAAAATAACAATGACAATGTCAATAAAATGGATGTCATGGATGGGGATGAAATAGGAGATGATTGATTATAGGAAATGTTTAAGAAAATAGGTTAACAACTACACCAAAAAGGAATGCTAGTGGGTCCTTCCCAAGGTAGGATCATGCCTTTTATGGACTAACAAACCAACAAACCAGAGAGTCCATAGGCTCTAGGAATGTCATTTGGAAGCAAGAGTTGAAAACGTATCCACAAGAATTCACCAAAGAAAAATAGTGCATCAACCTAGAATGAACTAATGATAAAATTGGCAATGAGGTGGAAAATTGGAAGAAATATGGAGAGGAGAGAATGGAATGGAATCCCAAAGGTTGTGTAAAGCCAATTAGGTATTTTATGGTTAATGTGACTAAGTAGAACTCATCCCAAATCCAAACTCAAACAAACCACATCTAGTGACCTCACATCAACACACTTGACTAATCCATCCACTTGAAGCAACAAGAATGCTTCTACAAAGAGTCACCACCATTCCAAGGAGAGTAAGATGGAGAAGTAGGAAGCAAGAAAGGGCCTTAGTTAGAGGGAACCTTTAGGCATGGGCAACATGTATTTCCAGTTCCATAACTAGTGCTTTTAGGCCATATTGCTTTATTATGTCTAAGGGGTGTGCTTTGAATTCTCACTATTTTTTTATTTATTATTTATTTATTATTTATTATTTATTTTTTTTGTGTGAGAACCACATCATGTGAAGACTTATTTTTATTCACTTAGCTTCCTGATTTTTGAACAATGTCAGAATGGCTAAAAACCTAAGAAAAAACATCTAAGCACCCAAGAGAATGGTGAGCACAAATGCATTGAATCCCCTTGAAGTCACACCCTTTTCATCCTTTGAGACTTTCCTTGGTTTGAAAAGTACCCAGCCACCAATTGATTAACAAGTTTACTTAGAAAAAGGGGACTGTATGGTTCCAAGCCAAAGGAGACCATAGAGTTATATGGATGAGTGAACGGTGTGGAATCATTGTTTGTTTTACCAAAAGAACCATACCTTAATATGAACATCATAATTCAAAGGTAAAAATCAAACATTAGCAATTAATATGATATAATTCAATCCACCATCATGAGCACTTATTAGATGACAAATAAAAGTAAATCAAGTAAACAAAGAAATAGTAAAAACATGAACGATGCTGTAAAACAAAAATAAGGAAAGTTGAAAGAATGTGTAAAATAAAAAATATGTAAAACAAAAATTCAAAAAGAACCAAGGGCCTAGAATAGTTAGCATAGGTGGCCATCTCCTCCATGACTAAGTTGGAAGGAGGAGATCCAAAATAGTGAGCAAGGTTTTCCACCAAGAGAGGTAGCATAGCCAGTATGTCCAAGGAATGATGGAATATCTTTGATAGTTTTTTGTTGATGGGTAATTCCTTGGATAATTTTGATTTTCTTGGGATCTACCTCTATTCCTGTGTGTGAGATTTTATGCCCAAGTACTACGCCTTCTTGGACCATCAAATGGATTTTCTGCTAGTTGAGCCTCAAATTGGTTTCTACACATCTTTTTAACACTTACTCCAACTAGTCCAAGGCTTGATCAAAGTTTGCTCCATAAGTGGAAAAGTCATCCATAAAGACCTCCACACCATTTCCTATCTGTTGTTGGAAGATGCTTATAACTAGTCGTTAAAATGTTGCAGGGGCATTGCATAAGCCAAACGACATCTGTTTGTATGCAAATGTTCCCCAAGGACTGGTGAACATAGTCTTGGCTTGGTCTTCTAGGGTTATTTGTATTTGGTTATGTCCGTTATATCCATCCAAAAAACTATAGTAGCGATGCCCTATGATGGTCTCTAAGACTTGGTCAACAAATGGAAATGGAAGGTGATCTTTGAATGTTGCCATATTTAGTAGCCAGAAATCTATGCACATCCTCCATTTATCTCCCTTTTTAGGCACAATAACTAAGGGGCTAACCCATTCACTATCAGCAATGGGGTATATGAACTTAGCCTTGAGAAGCTATTTAATTTCTTCTGTGACTACTTACTTCAGCTTTGGGTTCAAACGTCTCTGCAGTTGTCTTAGAGGCTTCATGGAGGGGATAGTGTAAATCCTATGTTGGCATATCCTAGGATCTATTCTAGTTAATTCATAATATGACCAAATGAAGGTTTATAACCATTTATTTATTACCTTCAGTAGTTCTTCTTTCTGTTGAGGAGCAAACTTAGCATTAATAATTACAAGTTTTCTATTTTTAAGGAACATGTATTTCATACCAGTGGGTAATGGTTTTAGCTGGAGGGGCTCCTGCTTAAATTTCTCAAGGATTCCCAACTTCCCCCAGTTGACATTTTCAAGGTTAAGACTTGGAAGTTGGTGGTCGACTTACTCTAATGGGTCTATGCTATCGATGTAAGTGCAAGTCAAACCCTTAGTTGGTTCAATGCGTATGAGCAAACTGCTTTCTTGGTCAGCTATCAACCACTGGGTGCCTTCCTATCGTGTGGCTGCATACATACATACATGTAGGCAATGTTAAACTTTGCAAAAACCATGACCTCTGCACACAATTACATCCTATGTCACTGTATGTGATGCACGGAACTTTCTTCTTCTCAATCTTTTTTGAATGTATTTTCCTTTGATCTTTCTAGGGAAAGATCACAAATTCCTAAGCATGCGTCAATGGTACTTAGCCATGCTCTTCCCATTATGATTGGGAAGTCCCCCCTACCATTGTTTACCTGAATCACTAGGAAGTCAACTGGGTACGACCATCCACAAATAGTGATAATAATGTCTTCCACCAGCCCTAATGGGACAATGATGGATTGGTCAGCCAACTCTAGATAGATGTTGTTCTTTTTTAATGGAGACAAGTTTTGGGCCTTGTACATTTCTTGAGAAATCAAGTTGACATTGGAACCTGAATCCAAAAGAGCCTTTCACAGTGCATTTCCAGCGATTTGTAAGTATATCAGAGGACTCATAGGATTAAATAATTTCCTAGGAAGGTGGCCAAATTTGAACCAATCGGTGATGACATGTATTAGCATGACCGTATGTGTTGAATGTGGTGATTGAGGTAAAGGGGACTCTGAAGTTTTGATTGATACTAAGGCATCTAAGGAATTAGCCGCTTGTGATTACAAGGGTTTGGTTGGACTGTTGGTTTTAAAGAAAGGTCTTTTCTTCATTTGGTTGTTGGAACCAACTATAGGTTGAGATTTAACAACCCTCATGGCGTTACGTTGCTAAAACTAGGTAGGGATTTCACCTTGTATCATGAGTAGGTGGTAGTGGAGCTATTGGTGGAAGAGATGCAGCCAGATGAGAAGGATGATATGCTTGTGGAATATCACCTCTAGAATAGGGAGTCCCATAATACTCATGGGCTTGGTAGTGAGGTTGAGGAGTGATGTGACTAGTAGAGTCACGTGGGGAGATTGGTTTTTGCATGAAATATCCATACAGGTCAAGTTGCTAGTAAGGATATTGTTGCCTTGGTAGTGGCATTCCCCATGATTGTGGGTGTTTCCACTATTCATATTACTTAATAAGTTGTGGTGGAGTTCCACTTGGATAATACATTAAGGGTTTGTGGAACTATCTTGGGTTACCTTGAGGATAAGGTAACCTTTGGGGTGTTTGTCTTTTGTTTAATCATGGGTTGAGTGCATACACCTTGGACTCCTACAGATGTAAGATTATATGGAAACATCCCTTAGGATGGTCATATTGACATATCTCACATCCACTATCATTGTATATTTTTGAATTTTTAACCTCTTCAATGATGGCAACTTTTCCTTACCCTTGCTATGTGCATGTTCAGGTTCTCTCTTTTTTTTTTCTTACTACCTTGCTCTATAGACTCCTCTACTATTTTAAGAATAGTTTGAAGTATATTGTCTAGGGAATCCCACATTTGATCTACCTTTGCCAAAACTTCTGATGTCATCTTTTGGATAGGTAAATTTTTCCTATTCACCATCTTTTCGAGTGGTGACTCTTCTTCATCCTTACAAAATATTACTCCCCTCTTCCGAAGGAAAGGATCTCAGTTATACTCTTCTACATTTTCTCTCTTTCGTAGCTCACCTTCTTCCTTAGCAACTTTCTCCAATAGTCTTTGAATTTGATGGAACCTAACCTCGGATAACCTTCCTTCGGCATAAGTCCCAAGGGTTCTTCTCGTTTCATGCCTAAGCCCATCCACGAGATGGTGTAGTTGATCCCTTTGTGAATAACCATGGCCAGGAAAATGATGTAACAGTGCATAGTATTGATCCATGGAAGCATCCAAGGATTCATGTCCTCCTTGTTTTCAGCCTTGGATTTGCTTTCGCAAGTTAGACACTCGAGAGTACATTTGATACTTATCGTTGAATAATTCTAACATACTACTCCATCTATGAATAGATTCTCATTCTAACGACTGATACCAACTTTCTGCTTCTTTAACTAGTGTCCATGGGAAGAACTTACATTTTTTCCATTCATTCTCTATGTTTTGTAAGGCACACACATCATGGAATGCTTGTAAATGATTATGAGGATTAGTGTTGTATCCCCCTTTAAATTGTGGGATATTTTTCACATCTAATCTCTTGATCCAACTATTTTTCTAGTGCCTTGTTGAAATTCTAATAGCCTCAGTTATGTCCAACATACTTCGAGTAACATGTAAGGGTTCATCGTGATCATTTCATCCATGACGTCTATAATGCCTACGTTGTTCCATACTCTCCCTTCTTCTTTGTCATGACTCTCTAGAATTCCCTTGTCCCCTTTCCTAGTTGTTTCATCTATGACTTCCACTTTGCCAACCTTCATCCCCATGGTATCTTTCTTTATGATCATGTACAGATATTGAAGGAGAGGATGAAGGTGAAGAAGAAGGAGAACCATCACCATGATGATGTCTGCTACCTTCTCTTCTACGATCTTGGCCCTGATTGTGATTGTGATCAGAATGTCCATCTATCTCATGAGTTTGTGTTCCTTTTTTGAATCCTTTGTGCCCATGGGTATTAGAAATTGGGTTATGTATAGTGGAATGAAGGTTCTGATACACAACCCATTGGCTAAAGTCAAGGGGAGGAACATCATTATGTGGATGACTACCTAAGGTAGGTTCACCATCCTCACTTTTACTTAAGACATGTGGGACTGGGATCACTTACCCTTCAAAGTCTTATGATGTCTCTCCTATTGCAAGTCCCTTTGATGTTGTGCCTTTGTGGGATGGTATTCTCTTGAGTTATGGTCTTGCACAACGTATTCTGCATGTAAGTGTGGCATGCCAATTCATGTGAGAGCATGAAGAAGCATGCTTAAGACTGAACGATCGGGAGGTAACACTATGTTACCTTCTATGTCTCATCAACATAGTTGTTCCTCTTGATGGAGGATAAAGGTGAAATTTGGTATATACTCATCAGGATGAATATATACTACTCAAACTTGTTGAGGAATTGCCATATCAACATCATGTGTATTACGTCATCGATTATTTTCTGTTTTAGACATAGGCGGTGAGGCATTTTCATACGAAGAAGGAAACATATTTGTCTATTCAGTGTGTAATGTACTCTTGTTTATTATTTCCTCAATCAACCCTAAGGATTTGTTCCAATGATGTGAATGATTTCCTATGTTCTAGTTAGTGCACAAACAGCTAAGTCCCCAGCAACAATGCCAATGATGAGCGACGAGGTACCCCTATGCTCAACTATATGAATACAAGAATTTCACACACAATCTAGTTGAATTCCAAGGACTAAGTGCCTCTACACCTTTGTGGAAAAAGGATGGGTTGGTTGATTGTTGTCTTCCCAAACTTACTTGTATGTCATGATCGTATGGTTAAGTAAGTTTGAGGCATATGATTTTTATGAATTTTATGTTTTTATGTCCTACTGCTATAAGGGAGGAGAAAGAGAGATAAATAAGTGAATAATTTAACTTAACTATTGATTAACTAGGATTTAACTAATCCTAACACCAGTATCCATTCTCACTTGCCGTACACATCTTGAACTAGCGCAACACTACTAGGATTACCAAACGCTAATCATTACTGGGTTACCAAGTGTTAGATGCATGCTTGAAGTGATTGTACTATGTGTGCTAATAATATAAATGTAAAGTGCATAAAATAAAATAAAATAAAATAAAATAAATGTAGAAGAAAATAGAATAAAAGAAATGAGCAAGAAAACAAATCTCAAGTACTGTAAAGAAGAATCCAAGAGCTCGTCTTTATTACTGTACACAAGGTGTGCTCAGGTACACAATGCTCGAATAAAGATGTATCCACACTTAGACCTCCTACTATGGGCACTTGGAAAAGTACTCTTACTTGACTCCTAAAATACTTCTAAAAGACTTCCCTTGAAAGACTTCCTTCCAAGAATTCTTTTTCTAGAGTCCCAAATTGTGCACCTGGGCATTGTATTTATAGGCTTGGGAGCAACTACTATAATAATTAGAGAAACTACCACTCTAATTTTAGAGAAATTTCCCCTCTAATTTTAGAGAAACTACCCCTCTAATTTTAGAGAAAAACTACCCTCTAATTATTAGAATAACCAGCTAGAGTACCTGCTCTCATCAACCAACAATCTCCCACTTGGAGAATTTGATTGAGGATCAATCATATCTCCACACCATCCTTTCTACCTTGTAATTCTATGTTGCTTATGCCTTTGCTAGGACATATGAGGATCTACTCTAGTCAAACTTGTTCATGTTGATTGGCTTGATTAGAACATCTGCAAAATTATCCTTGTTGTGTATGTTCTGCATATCCACACTTCCATCTTCTACTATGTTCTGAACAAAGTGAAATTGTACTCCTATGTGTTTTGTCCTTGAATGAAATGCTGGATTCCTTGTAATATGCAAGGTGCTCTGACTATCAAAAAACAAAGGAATCTTCACTTATTTATGTCCAAGCTCCTCTAATAACCCTTGAATCCAAATTGCTTCCTTGTAAGCTTGTGTAGTTGCCATGTATTTTGCTTCTATTGTAGATAATGCTACTACTATTTGGAATCTTGATACCCAACTTATAACTCCTCTTGCAAGTGTAAACACATAGCCTATAGTATATTTCCTTTTATTTGGATCACCTACAAAATCTAAATCCACATAACCTTTAATAGTAAATTCTTATCCTCCATAACATAATGCAACATCTAAGGTACCCTTAATGTATCTCAAGATTCTCTTAATAGTACTCCAATGCTCTTGTCTAGGATTTACCATGTACTAATTGACCACTCCCACTACTTGTGCAATGTCTGTTCTTATACAAATTATAGAAAACATTAAGCTTCCTAGTGCTAATGCATACGATACTCAAGACATCTCATTCCTCTCTACTTTATTGCTAGGACACATGTTAGAGGATAATTTGAAATTAACAGGAAGTGGAGTAGAAATTGGCTTATAGTCTTGCATGTTGAAATGTCACAAGATCTTACCCAAGTAGTTTTTATGAGAAAGAAAAATCTTCTTGTTATTTCTATCTTAGTGAATTTGCATCCCTAGAATCTTGTTTGCTGGTCCCAAGTCTTTCATATCTAATTCCCTAGCCAACTATGCCTTCATTTCTTGGATTTTCTCTTTGTTGGGGCCTACAACCAACATGTCATCCACATAAAATAGCAAAATAATGAAATCTTCATCAAACCTCTTGAAATATGTACAAGGGTCTGCATTGAGTCTATTGTACCCAAGGCTCATGATATATGAGTCAAATCTCTTGTACCAACACCTTGGTTCTTGTTTGAGACCATACTGAGATTTGTTCAACCTGCAAACCAAGTTCTCTTTGCCTTCTTCTACAAAACCTTCTAGTTGGAGCATGTAAATCTCTTTTTCAAGAAAAGAAGTTTTCACATCTAGTTCTTCTAGATGTAGGTCAAACATAGCACACATTGCTAGGACTACTTTGACTATTGTAAGGCTAACCATATTAGAAAATATCTAGTTGAAGTCAATTCCTTCTTTTTGAGCATACCCCTTTACCACCAATCTTGCATGATATCACTCCACTTGATTGTTACTATCACGTTTGATCTTATATACCCATTTGTTTCCAATAGCCTTCATTCCTTGTGGTAGTGTAATAAGATCCCATGTCTTGTTTTTGTGTAAAGCTTCAATCTCCTCGTCCATTGCTACCATCCACAAAGACACATTTGGACTTTTGAGAGCCTCATGTAAAGTTGAGGGCTCTGCATCCTCCATTAAAAGGAAATATGCAATGTTTCTTTCAGTAACATAATCTAAGTGGTAAGTTGATGATCTTTTTGCTCAAGATGACTAATGAACATCATAAGCTTTAGACTTGACTAGTTCTTTCTCTTCATACATTGATGTTGCTTCAGAAGTAACCAGATCTTCAACTTTTGTCTTATCTTCTACCTAAATTCTAGTAGTCCTTGAATTCTCCTTTGAAGTGCTATCATCTCCCTTCTCTTGCATTTTATCTTCTACAAATATCACATCTTTGTTGATGATAGCCGTGTGGGTAGTGGAATCCCATAGGCGATACCCCTTAACTCCATCAACATACCCTATGAAGATACATTTCTTAGACTTTGGGTCCAACTTTGATCTTTCTTGGTCATTGTACATCACATACACAAAACTTCGAAATGTATGGAGATGAGAATAAATAGTTGCCTTACAAATCCACATTTTCATTGGTGTTTTTAGATCAATCATAGTTGATGGAGACCAATTGAGTAAATAGTAGGTAGTATTGACTACTTCTACCCAAAATGACTTGGTTAGATTTGCAACCCTCAACATTGATCATGTTTTTTCGAACAAGGTTCTATTCATTTGTTCTACCACTCCATTTTGTTGAGGAGTATGTGTTGATATGAATTTCCTCTTGATGCCTTCTTGTTAACAAAATGCATCAAATTCATCACTTGTATATTCTCCTCCATTATTCATCCTAAGACACTTAATCCTTTGTTCATACTCAAGTTCTACCTGTGCTTTAAAAGCTTTGAATATTGAAAAGAAATCTACCTTTCTTTTGATTGGTTACATCCAACATCTCCTAGAGTAATCATCAATGAAAGATACAAAGTATCTTGCTCCACATAGGAAAGTAAATGGTGCTTGCCAAATATTAGTGTGCATCAAGTCCAAGATGTCTCTACTCTTAGCTTTTGATGTGTTGAACTTTAATCTATGTTGCTTACTAGTAACATAATGCTCAAAAAATGGTAAACATACCAAATTAAGCCTAGAAAGTAGTCTCTATTTATATAGAATCTTAAAACCTTGTTTTGACATATGACCAAGCTTTTGATGCCACAACATCATTGATTCTTCTTCCGAACTAGTTGATGGAACAGAAGACTCTCACACTTGATGTGTGTTCCCTAGAAGCATGTACAAATTTGCAGCAACCTTTTCTACCTTCATTACCACAAGTGCACCTTTGGTAATATTCAAGATCCCATTCTCTATATGATTTTTGCACCCAACATCATCTAGTTGTCCTAAAGACAATAGATTTTTCTTTAGGCCCTCCACATGTCGTACCTCTTGTATGGTGAAAATAGTACCATCATACATCTTTACCTTGACAGTACCACTACTATTAATTTTCAAAGCATGATCATTTCCCATGTACATAGATCCTTCTAAGATTGGTTTGTAGTGATAAATCCATTCTCTCTAAAAGGTCATGTGCCATGTTGCTCCTAAATCCAAGATCCAAGCATCACTAAGCTTCTGTCTATCTTCAACAATAGTTGCCTCACTGTATAGAACATCACCGTCATATGAGGTACTTGCCACATTCCCTTTAGGATTCTTTTCATTACTCTTCTTCTTCCAACACTCCTTCTTCAAGTGTCCTCTCTTGCATAGTTGTAGAAATTAATGTTTTTATTTTTTACTTATTGACTTGGATCTACCATGAATTTGATTCCAATTGGGATCACATTCCATGGATCTCCCTCTCATCATTGGTAAGGCCTCCACCTTGTTTACCAACCTATCATCCTTGTTCTTGCACTGAGTTTCTTCTTTAAGAACCATAGCTACAACCTTGTTGAAGACAAGATCATCCGTAAGGACATTATTGGTCAAGTTAATGATGAGTTGATCATATGAATTAGGTAGACTTTAAAATAGAATTTCTACACGTTCACCTACATCTACTTTATAACTCAACAATGTGAGTTGAGAAAAGAAAGTATTTAGTATGTTTATATGGTCAGTTACAGATGAAACTTCTGCCATACAAAGAGTGTAAAGTCTTCTCTTCAAGAAGATTTTGTTGTGAAGTGATTTAGCCTCATACAACTTTATTAGAGTGTCCCATATTTCCTTCACCATCTTCTTTTCTGAAATACTTGAAAGAACCCCATTTGCTAGTGCCAATTATAAATTGGCAATAGCATTACCATCTATTTCGTTCCACTTTTCATCATCCGTGACCTCCTGTGGCCCTTCTCCAATAGTTGCCAAGAAATTATCTTTTTGAAAAATTGCCTGTATCTTCATTTTCCACAATGTGAAGTTGCTTGCATTGAACTTCTCTATTTTGTATTTACTATCCATTTTGTAAAATTTTTATGCATGATCTACAACACTTCCATGGACTATGAATGTGGCTTTGATACCATTGTTAGTATATTTGCTAGCATAATATGAAATGAGATGAAAATAAAGAGCAATAGACATGAATATTTTACATGGAAAAATCCCAAAGTGAAAAAAAAAACCACGGGAAAATGTAGAAGGATCTTATTATCAAAAATGGGGATAACAACCTTCTCTCTTCAGCACAATGAGAGAACAAGAAGAAGCCTCTCTCTCATGCAATAGAAGAAGAATGTAAGAGTGGGATGAAAAGGGGATATATGTGATGGATTTGAATTGAGGTGAGGGAGGTTGCTTTTATATTGGTGAAGGGGCCCTTAAATAAGTAATGAATGACCCACTATTTTAGTAACCATAGCCTAATTTTATTATGATAACCATGGCCTAGATTTATCATGATAACTATGGCCAACAATCAAAACCTAGAGCTTTACCATTTATTAAACTAAAGGTTGCTACTTGATTTATCCTACTATTATTTTCTCTTCAAGAATACTTTGATGAACTTTTGTAATAAGATGAGGAATATGCATACTAAAGGCCTTGAAGTATTCCTTGTTAAAACTTTTAGAAGAAAAAATAGAAGAAAAATGATTTTCCAAGAAATTTTTAATAGTCTTAGGATCTTTAATGATGCAATTATTAATATAAAATAATTATAGTTTAGGTACTTGATTCTTTTCTTCTGAAAATTTTAAAAATTACTTGCAAGGTTCATCTTTAATGTTTAGCTAGCCCATGCAACTTTTAGTGAGAACACTTTTGGCTTCAAAAGTATCTCAACATTATTTAGCATAATGAGCTTTGGCCAAGGTTTTTTGAGTTTTAAAATTAAAGGAATTTTGGTCTTCCCTTTGAGTTTTATGATATGTCTAAGCTATGTGCTCAATGTATACTATTCTAAGAGGAGGTTTTATAAAGAGTATTTACTTTTATAAAGAACACATTTAGAAGAAACAATTATCATATGTTTAAGATGAGTTCTAATAGCAAGATGAATAAGATAGCATAAAAAATATAAATTTTTTGAAAGGTAGGTGCTATCGAAATATCTTTTACTTTTCTCATTTAAAAGTATAATGATAATTGCATGTTCTTCATCTTATTAAAGTTTTTATAAATAAAATCATTCTTTATAATAATCTTATATGTAACTTTGGAGTTAATAGAAAAAAAATATTTTCCATCTGTTTAAAAAGTATCAAAAAAATCTTGATGCAAACTATTATCAAATTTAAATATTTTTCAAAATATTTTTTTTTCTTTTATATTTAAACCATAGAGGCAAGTGACCTCGTTACATGTAATCCATCTATCATGCACACATAGAAAATTGTAGTGATACTAAACTTGTTCCAAGTAGTATAACATCTATAAGAATTAGTAGCCCAATCTCCTACAATGACATCTTTCAAAATTTGATATTTAACTCCTAAAGAAATATCATAGTTATGATTTTTCTATTAAAACATAACTAAACATTGAAGTATTCAAATAAAGTAAAGAACAACAAGTTGAAGAGACTTTCAAAAGGAACCATCCATTTTCATTATTGATAATTAAAAGAAGAAGCCAAAAAGGGAGATCTTACAAAAATAGTAGAAGTTATAACTCAAATTTCACATCCCTATTTTTAGATGATATTATTCTATAACAAATATGGTGTCATGTTGTAACAAGATGTTGCAATTATTGTAATAAGATACTTAATGAAAGAGAATATTATAATAATGAGCATGTATCTTGTGGTACCTATTGGAGGTTTGACCTAAAGTATTTATACTTGTTAGCATAAAGTGAGACTAAAGAGGATTGACCATTTCTTCTTAGATAGGTTTAGTCCTAACTATAGTGGTAGTGATAGATTACCTGTAAGGCATAGATGTTGATGGAAAATAACCCTAAAGAACCTTAAGAGCATGATCCCAAATATACTCATTTATTTTCACATTTCCTCATTAATGTAATTCCTTTTCATTTCCTTTTGTATTTTCCTATTGTTTTTAGTATAAATAATATTGAATGTAATGTATCTTTGATGTTTGCTTGATATTTTGGAATGGGATATCATAATTAGTATCAACACAAACCATCATCCAAGGTAAATTGTGACATCCCATTCCAAAACGTTGTAAAAGTATGAATACTTAATTTATTACATTCACTATTTCCTTAGATAATATACTAAAAAAATTATAAATATTTAATAAATGAATTAACTTGTAAATAAGTAATTAATACTAAAGAATGAAACAAAGAAAAATGGAAAGATTTTATTAATAAAACATAGTACTGTAATGTCCTTTGGGTTATCTTCCTATGCCACTTAAGCCTTAAAGGCAATCTGACATTGCCACCATGGTTAGGCTATCTTGCCAAAGGGGTGATCAGTCCCTTTTTATCTTGCTTAACCTATCTTCTATTACTTGCCTTTCCTGGCTCTACAATTCCATGCCTAGCATGACCTCTAACCTTGGTCTTAAATAGCATATGTCAAACCCTTTCCCAAGGGATACATGAATAATTATAGCCCCTCATAATGCGGTGCCCCTCCATTTGAAGGTTAATTACATTATTTACAATTGTTTCCACCCTTAACAAGGGATAGAACATTACAATCTACCCCGATTAGGCATCTAGCTTGTCCTCGAGTGCTTCCTCTATATCCAACTATTGAGCTTTTGCTTCATCATTATGCTCCTCAGCTTCAGTTCCTTTATTTTCCTCATTATCATCTATACAAATGAAAGATAAAAAAATTATAATACATAATTTATTATGTCCATAATAAATATAATTTATCATTCAATATCATGATGCTCAAAAATTTGAGGGTAAGTATTTAAAATAAACTCCCTATTTTCCCAAGTCTATTGATCACAATTTGACCATTAAACAAGTACTTCACTGATAGTTTTATTTCATAATTTCTTGGGTCATTGGTCCTTAATAGCAATGGGTTTAACTTCAAAACTAATGTTATATTGTAATGACAATGTATTCCAATCTAACACATATGGTACATCATTTTCATGAAATTTCTTTAGCAAGCTCACATGAAAAACTAGATGAATTTTTAAGGTTGTTGGAAGATTCAACTGATATGCTACCTTGTTAATTCTTTCAGAAATTTCAAAAGGTCCACAAAATATAGGTGATAATTTAGTATATTTTTCCAATTTAAGAGAACTTGAGGGAAGTTTTACTTTCAATAATACTTTATCACCTACTTGGAATTCATTTTTAAGGTGATGTTGATCTGCATATCCTTTATATTTATCTTGGGTAGGTTGCAAATTTTGTTTAACTTTTGTGACAATGTTTGATGAGAGCAGTTAATCTAGCATTTATTTTAGTAGTTATTATAATTATTAGAGTGGTTACTCTAATTATTAGAGTGGTTACTCTAATTATTAGAGTAGTTGCTCCAAAGCCTATAAATATAGTGCCCAAGCACACAATTGGGAAGAAGTCTTCTAGTAGTCAAGTAGCGAAACTCTTGTAGTCTGTTTGAAAGTTAGAGTATTTTTCAAGTGCTTGTAGTAGGAGGTCTAAGTATGGATGGATCTTTATTCGAGCATTATGTACTTGAGCACACCTTGTGTACGGCAATAAAGATGAGCTCTTCAATTCATCCTTGCAACACTTGAGATCTATTTTCTTATGCATTTCTTTTATTTTATTTTCTTATGAATTTATTTTATTTTATTTTATTTTATGCACTTTACATTTCTGTTATTAGCAAAAAAATTCATTTTGATCAATTACGAAAATCATTAAATTACACAAGCATGACCACTTCGAGCATGCGTGTAACGCCTGGTAACCTAGTAACGATTAGCGTTTGGTAATCCTAGTAGTGATGCACTTGTTTAGGATGTGTACGGAAAGTGGGAATGGATGTTGGTGTTAGGAGTAGTTAGAACATAGTTAATAAGTAGTTAAGTTAAATTAGTCACTTAGTTACCTCTCTCCTTTCCTACAAGCACAGGACTAAAAAACATAAAAGCTATAAAAATCATATGCCTTAAATTTACTTAACCATACAATTGTGACATAAAAGTAAGCTTGGGAAGACAATGATCAACCAACTCGTCCTTGTTCCAAAAGGGCACATATGCACTTAGTCCTTGAAATTTGACCAGATCATGCTTGAAATGCTCATATTCGTATGGTTGAGTGTAGGGGTACCTTGCCACTCATCATTGGCGCTGTTTCCAGGAACTTAGTTGTTTGTGCACTAACTAGAATATAGGAAATCATTCACATCATTGGAATGAACCCTTAGGGTTGGTTGAGAAAATAATAAACAAGAATACATTTCACACTAAACAAACAAGTATGTCTCCTTCTTTGTACAAAAGTGCCTCACCGCCTAGGTCTAAAACAGGAAACAATCGGTGGTGTAATACACATGACATTGATCCACTACTCCCTCAACAAGTTCGAGTGGTATATATTCATCCTGATGAGTATATACTAGAATTCACCTTTATCCTCTATTAAGATGAACAACTATGTTGGCAACACTCAGAAGGTAACATAGTGTTACCTCCCGATCATTCAGCCCCAAGCATGCTTCTTCATGCCCTCACACGAATTGGCATGCTGCACTTACATGCAGAATATGTTGTGCAATACCATGACTCAAGAGAATACCATCCCATAGAGGCACAACATGAAAGGAATTTGAAATGGAAGAGACATCATAAGTCTTTGAAGGGTAAGTGGTCACAGGATGTCCTACATGTCTTAAGTGAAAATGAGGGTGGTGAACCTACCTCAGGCAATCGCCCACATAATGATGTTCCTCCCCTCGGCTTTGGCCAAGGGGTTGTGTACCGAAACCTTCATTCCACTATTCATAACCTAGGTTCTAATACCCATAGGCACAAAGTATCTAAAAAAGGGACACGAACTCATGATAAAGATGTCACAATTGTGATCAAGGGTAAGACCACAGAAGAGAAGGTAGCAGACACCATCATGGTGACTGTTCTCCTTCTTCTTCATCTTCATCATCTCCTTCATCCTCCCCTTCAGTATTTGGATGAATTCATAACAAAAAATACCATGGGGATAAAGGTAGGGAAAGTGGAAGTCATAGATGAAACAACAAAAAAAGGGGACGAGGTCATTGTAGAGAGTCATGACATAAAAGAAGGGAGAGTAGGGAATAATATAGGCATCATAGATGCCATGGATGAGATGATCACAATGAACCCCTACTTGCTACTTGAAGTATGTTGGACATAACTAACGTTGTTAGAATTCCAACAAGGCATCAAAAAGATAGTAGGATCAAGAGATTAGATATGAACAATATCCCACAATTTGAAGGGGGATACAATGCTGATCCTTAGAATCACTTACAACCATTCCATGATGCATGTGTCTTACAAAATATAGAGAACGAATGGAAAAAACTTAAGTTGTTTCCACAGACACTAGTTAAAGAAGCAAAAAGCTGGTAACAGTATTTAGAACTGGAATCCATTTGTAGGTGGAGTACTATGTTAGAACTATTTAATTGCAAGTACCAAACATACTCCCGAGTGTCTAACTTGCGAAAGTAAATCCAAGGCTGGAAACAAAGAGGACATGAACCCTTGAATGTTGCCATGGGCCAATATTATGCACTGTTACACCATTTTCCTAGCCATGGTTATTTGTAAAGGGATCAACTGCACCATCTCATGGATGGGCTTAGGCATGAAATGAGAAGAACCCTTGTGAATTATGCCCAAGGAAGACTATCCGAGCTTAGGTTCCATCAAATTCAAAGACTATTGGAGCAAGTTGCTAAGGAAGAAGTTGAGCTATAGAAGAGAGAAAATGTAGAAGAGTATAACTAAGATCCTTCCATCAAGAAGAGAAGAGTAAGATTTTGTGAGGATGAAGAAGAGTCACCACTTGAAGAGATGATGAATAAGCAAACTTTTCCTATCCAAAAGATGACATCAGATGTTTTGGAAAAGGTAGACCAAATGTGGGATTCCCTAGACAATAGATTTCAAACTATTCTTAAAATAGTAGAGTTTAGAGAGCAAGGTAATGAGAAAAGATAAAAGAAAGAGGCTGAACATGCACGTAGCAAGGGTAATGACAAAGTTGCCATCATTGAAGAGGTTGTAGATTCGGAAATAGATAATGATAGTGGATGTGAGATATGTCAATATGAGCATCCTAAGGGATGTTGTCTTGTAATCTCACATCTACAGGAGTCTAGTGTGTATGCACTCAACACATGATTAAACAAAAGGAAAACACCCCAAAGGTTACCTTATCCTCAAGGTAACCTAAGGTAATTTCACCAACCCTTAACATATTATCCAAGTGGAATTCCACCATAATTTACTAAGCAATATCAACAGTGGTAGCAGCCACAATCATGGGTAATACCACCACCAAGGCAACAATATCCTTACTGGCAACCTGACCTGTATGGATATTATGTGTAGCAGGAAATCTCCCTATGTGACTCTATTGGTCACATCACTCCTCAACCTCACTACAAAGCCCGCAAGTATTATGGGACTCCCTCTTCTAGGGGTGATATTCTCTAAGGATATCATCCTTCTCATCCGACTTCATCTCTTCCACCAATAGCTCCACTACCACTTGCTCTAGTTATGCAGGGTGAAATCCCTACCTAGCTGTAGCAACGTAATGCCACAAGGGCTGTTAACTCTCAACCTAATATTGGTTCCAACAACCACATGAAGAAAAGACCTTTCTTTTGAACCAATAGACTAACCAAGCCCTTGCAATCACAAGTGGCTAATTCCTTAGACACCTCAGTATCAATTAAAACATTAGAGCCTCCTTCTACTCAACCACCATAATCAATACATACGGTCATGCTAACACATGTTATCACTAATTGGATCAAAGCCGGTCATCTTCCCAAGAAATTCTTTGATCATGGGAGTCCTCTGATATACTTACAAATCAGTGGAAATGCGCTATGCAAGGCTCTTTTGGATTTAGGTTCTGGTGTCAACTTGATTTCTCAAGAAATGTACAAGGCCTGGAACCTGCCTCCATTGAAAATGAGAAACATCCATCTAGAGTTGGTTGACTAGTCCATCACTATCCCATTGGGATAGGTGGAAGACATTGTTATCACTTTTTGTGGGTGGTTGTACCCAGCTGACTTCCTAGTGATTCAAGTGAACAACAGTAAGGGGAAATTCCCAATCATAATGGGAAGAGCAAGGCTAAGAACCATTGATGCATGCCTAGGAATCCACAATCTTTCCCTAGAAATTTCAAAGAAAAATACATTAGGAAAGATCAAGAAGAAGAAAGTTTTATGCATCGCATACAGTGACACAGGGTGTAATTACGTGTAGAGGTCATGGTTTGTGCAAGGTTTAACATTTCCTACATGCAATTAATGTGCACAAGTGATCAACATACAAAGATGCCTATATGTAGTATCCACATGATAGGAAGGCACCCAATGGCTGATAGTTGACCAAGAAAGTAGTTCATTCATATGCATGGAACCAACTAAGGGTTTGACTTGTGCTTACATCGATAGCATAGATGCATTAGAGAAAGTCCACCACCAACTTCCAAGTCTTAACCTTGAAAATGTTAACTAGGGGAAGTTGGAAATCCCTAAGAAATTTAAGAAGGAGCCCCTCGAGCTGAAACCATTGCCCACTAGTATGGAATACACATTCCCTAAAAATGGAAAACTAGTAATTATCAATGCTAAGCTTGCTCCTCAATAGGAAAAAGAACTACTGAAGGTAAAAGGACTAGTTCTAAGCATCTTCCAACAATAGATAGGAAATGGTGTAGGAGTTTTTATGGACGATTTCTCCACCTATAGAGCAAACGTTGATCAAGCCTTGGACCAGTTAGAGCAAATGTTAAGAAGATGTGTAGAAACCAATTTGAGGCTCAACTAGCAGAAAAGCCATTTGATGGTCCAAGAGGGAGTAGTACTAGGGCACAAAATCTCACAAACAAGGATATAGGTAGACCCCGAGAACAGCAAAGTTATCAAAGGAATTATCCATCAACCAGAAACTATCAAAGATATTTAGTCATTCCTTGGACATATTGGCTACTATAGGATATTTATTAATAACTTTTCAAAGGTTGTCAAACCATTTGTGGAATTAACGAAATGGATGTACCTTTCAAGTGGATGAGGGAATGTGAATTAGCTTTCCAAACTCTAAAATAGAAGGTAGTAGAAACACCCATTCTACAAGCTCTTGACTGGTCCAAACCATTCCATATCATGAATGATGCATCCACCTATGCCTTAGGAGCCATACTTACATAGTTAGATGACTAGAAACATCCTTATTACATCCACTATGCAAGTAGAAGTATCGCTAGTGCAAAACTTAACTACACTTCCATAGAGAAAGAATTAATGGCTATAGTGTTTGCATTAGAAAATTTTAGACACTATGTATTGTGATATAAACTATATATACATACAAATCATAGTGCAATCAGGTTCCTCATGAATAAGCCAATGGTAAGCCCTCATATCATATGATGGCTTGTAATCTTACAAGAGTTCAATCTTATGATGATCAATCGTAAAGGCACCGAGAATGTAGTTGCTGATCATTTATCTTAGTTGCTATGGGACAACAAAGAGGACAAGTATCTAATTTTTGATTATTTTTCTGATAAATTCCTCTTTGCTAGTGTAGTGAATAAACAATCACCCATGGAGACAAACTGGTATAGTAGCATTCTTACCTATCTTCTCACCCAATAAATACCGCAAGAGTTAGACCTTAAGAAGAAACAACAGTTTCTTCACTGAGCCAAGTACTTTATGAAAATCAATGGGCAACATTACAAAGTGTGTGTTGATGGCTTGGTTCGATGGTGTGTTCCCGATATAGATCAATTGTGAATTCTCCAAGATGCTCATGAGGGTCCTTGTGGGGGTCATTACACTAGGAGATGAACGACTATCAAAATCTTGCTTACAAGATATTATTGGCCTACATTGTTTTGGGATGCCCATCAATTCGTCCAATCTTGTGAGTTCTATCAATGTGATGGAAGAATGACCACTAGAATGGATGGTCCACAACAATGGATCCAACCGTTAGAACCCTTCGACATTTGGGGAATTGATTTTATGGGGCCAATTACACCAATGTCCAATAAAAAAGCCTATATCATTGTTACTATTGATTACCTAACTACACGGGTAGAAGTAGCTGTTGTTAAGAATTGTACATCATCTATAGCTGCACGATTTGTTCAATAACAAATTATAAACATGTTTGGTGTGCTTTGTGCACTTATTTTAGATAATGTTAGCCACTTCACAAGTGCAACTTTTCAAAAATTAATGCAAAACTTGGGGATTGAGCATAAATTGACTACACCATACCTCCCCCAAGAGAACGGTCAAGTAGAAGTCACGAACAGGGAGATTATGAAGATATTGATAAGAACTGTTAGCAAGTTTAGGCAAGACTAGAGCACTAAATTGAACAATGCTCTTTGGGCATAGTGCTCCACATGGAAACTCCCTATAGGCTACTCTCACTATGAGTTAGTGTACGATAAATTACCAATGCTTCCCACTATCCATGACATGTGACCTCAACCTTGACCTTCATCTACCATAGAAACAATGGTTAGTAACCCTTAACTTGCTAGAAGAAAACTGATTAGCTACCCTATCATCTAACGAATTACACAAGGCCTTCAATAAACAATGTCATGACATAAGAAATAGGAAAGTTAAATATTAACCAGGAGATAAGGTTCTATACTAGAATCCCACACGTGGCACAACATACTAAATTTCAAACACTATGGGAAGGACCTTATATTATTTATGCAACTTTTCCTTTAGGGGCCATGACAATATACAAACTTGAGAACCAGACAAGAAATTGTTAGTCAACATACACCAAACCAAACCTTTCCATGAGCTTAGGACAACCAGTACACATGCTACCTCTGTTAATGGACAACCTTGCTCACTATTTTGGATCTCCTCCTTCCAACTCAGTCATGGGGGAGATGGCCACCTATGCTAACCGTTTTAGGCCCTTAGTTCTTTTTGAATTTTTTTATACATTTTTATTTTACACATTTTTCCAACTTTTCTTATTTCTATTTTATACCATCATTCATGTTTTTACTATTTCTTTTTTTGCTTGATTTACTTTTATTCATCATCCAATAAGTACTCATGACGGTGGATTGCATTATATCATATTGATTGCTAATATTTGATTTTTACCTTTGAATTATGATGCTGATATTAAGGTATGGTTCTTTTGGTGAAATAGGCAATGAGTTCATGCCATCCACTCATCCATACAACTCTATGTTCTCCTTTGGCTTGGAATTGTATAGTCCCCTTTTTCTAAGTAAATTTATTAATGAATTGGTGGTTGGGTACTTTTCAAATCAAGGAAAGACTCAAAGGATGAAAAGGGTGTGACTTCAAGGGGATTTGATGTATTTATGTTGGCCATTTTCTTGGGTGCTTGGATGCTTATTTCTTGGGTTTTTTACCATTCTCAAATTGTTCAAAAATTAGGAAGCTAAGTGAATAAAAATAAGTCTTTGCATGGTGTGGTTCTTGCACAAAAAAAAGAAAGACATAATAAAGAAATATGGGCTACAAGCACTGGTTATGAAAATGGAAAGACATGTTACACATGCCTGAAGGTTCCCTCTAACTAAGGCCCTTTCTTAATTCCTGCTTCTCCATCTCACTCTCCTTAGGATTGTGGTCACTCTTTGTGAGGGCATTATTGTTGCCTCAAGAGGATGGATTAGCCAAGTGTATTCATGTGAGGTCATTGAATGTGGTTGGTTTGAGTCTGGATTTGGAATGAGTTCTACTCAGTTATCTTAACCATGAAATACACAAGGGGCTTTACACAACCTTGTTCTTGGGATTCCATTCCATTCTTTCCTCTCCATATTTCTTCCCATTTTCCACATCATTTCCAGTTTTATCATTAGTCCATTCTGGGTTGATGCATTATTTTTCTTTGGTGAATTCTTGTGGGTAAGTTTCTAACTCTTGCTTCTAAATGACATTCCTAAAGCCTACGGACTCTTTGGTTTGTGGGTTTCCCAGGGCATAAAAGTCATGAGCCTGCTTTGGGGAGGATCCACTGGCATTCCTTTTTGGTGCAATTTTTAAGCTATTTTCCTTAAGCATTTTCTACAATCAATCATATCTTGTTTCATCCCCATCCATGACATCCATTTTATTGGCATTGTCATTGTTATTTTTCCCATCTTTCTTATTCCTCATATTTTTTCATCTTATAG
This sequence comes from Gnetum montanum, assembly GCA_015680685.1. Classification (NCBI taxonomy): domain Eukaryota; kingdom Viridiplantae; phylum Streptophyta; class Gnetopsida; order Gnetales; family Gnetaceae; genus Gnetum; species Gnetum montanum. Next base: position 1,873,706 of record MNCI01016273.1, on the reverse strand, counting down.
CTACTGGAGGTTCGCTCTTAGTCATAGGGGCCCTGGCACAAATTTTTAAATTTTCTCCATTTTACTATTCACCTAACCCCTACACCTTGGGTAGTCACCTATGATAAATCTTCAAACTAGTTTTTTCCATAACCACAACTCAGCCAATGCACTTCATATCAAGGTAAGGTATCAACTACATTGTGGTTTATCTATCCTTACTCATTTGTGACTATGTTGTGTGTGCATATGGAGATCATACAAACATTGGACTGGGCTTGGAAGAAGCTCTCAGGATGGACCAAAACTAAAGCATTTACAAAGGAGCAAGTTTGGTGGTGTGGCTATGGATAAACAATGGAACGTGCAATCTCGGCATTGGCAACAACACACTTCATTTTCTTTCTCTTTCTCTTTCTCTTCTAGCTACCAAATAAAGGCTTGGATGTCATTTATGTACAAGTTTTCACCACAATGGTCATGAACACTAATGTTGTAATATGCTTATTGATCCATTCACTGGGCACATTGAGTCTATCATCCCATTCTACCGTTAGTTGTCAATTAGTCAATAATCCTATACCTTCCCAATATTTTGTAAGGAACTCAAGGATGAGTTTTTATTTAGTTGTGGGGGTATGATGAGAGCTATTACTGTAGTGATTATTTTATCAGTTATTCTAATTATTAGAGCAGTTACTCTAATTACTAGAGTAGTTGCTCCCAAGCCTATAAATATAGTGCCCAGGTGCACAATTGGAAAGAAGTATTTTAGTAATCAAGTAGTGAAACTCTTGTAGTCTGTTTGAAAGTTAGAGTATTCTCCAAGTGCCTACAGTAGGAGGTCTATGTGTGGATGAATCTTTATTCAAGAATTGTGTACCTGAGCACACCTTGTGTATGGCAATAAAGACAAGCTCTTCGATTCATCCTTGCACCACTTGAGATTTGTTTTCTTACGCATTTCATTTATTTTATTTTCTTATGAATTTATTTTATTTTATGCACTTTACATTTCTGTTATTAGCACAACAATTCATTTTGATCAATTAAGAAAATTGTTAAATTACACAAGCACAACCACTTCGACCATGTGTGTAATGCTTGGTAACCCAGTAACAATTAGCATTTGGTAATCCCATTAGTGTTGCACTGGTTCAGGATGTGTATGGCAAGTGGGAATGGATGATGGTGTTAGGATTAGTTAGAACTTAGTTAATGAGTAGTTAAGTTAAATTAGTCACTTAGTTACCTTTCTCCTTCCCTACTAGTGCAGGACATAAAAACATAAAAGCTATAAAAATCATTTGCTTCAAGCTTACTTAACCATACAAGCATGACATACAAGTAAGCTTAGGAAGACAACAATCAACCAACCCATCCTTGTTCCACAAGGGTTCATAAGAACTTAGTCCTTGGAATTTGACTAGATTGTGCATGAAACACTCATCTTCATATGGCTGAGTGTAGGGGTAGCTCGCTGCTCATAAATGTTTTCCATTGTTTTCATTTCTTCTTCCTTCCATTTTATTCTTAAGGTTTGATCTACCTAGGTTAATGGTGTATGCCAATTATGTTCATAGACTACTTCAAATGGTGTTTGATGTGTAAAATCTTGATAATTGTTATTATATGAAAGTTCTACCAGATGTAAATAATTCTCCCACATTTTTGGTCTACTCCCAACATAGCTTCATAGGATATCTTCTAATATTCTATTCATACATTCAATTTTTCCATCAGTCTCAGGGTGATAACTTGTACTAAAATTTCAATAGGGTTCTAAGATCTTTGAACAAATTTTTCTAGAATTTGGATATGACCTTGGGATCTCTATTCGAAGTGATAGATTTTGGACAGCCATGTAATGAAAATACTTCACGTACGAATTTTTGGGCTACTTCTTCTGCTATGTTTGCAGATTTCAAAGCTATAGAATGTGCCATATTTAATAGGCAATCAACCATGATGAAAATTGAGTCATTTTCCTTTTTACTTATTGGCAATCCCACAATGAAATCCATAGTAATATCTTCCCATTTCCAGGTTGGGACTTCCAAAGGTTGTAATAATCCACTGGGTTTCCTCTATTCAACTTTTATTCTCTAACACATTGGATAATTTTTAATGTATGAGGATATATCATTCTTCATTCTAGGCTAAAAATAATATTTTCACATTATCATATAGGTCTTAATATAACCTGGGTGTCCTGGGCATGGTACTTCATGTGCTTCACACAACAATCTTAGTCTCCAGTTTTCTTCTAGTATGCATACTCTTTGTCCTTTCATCAATAAACCATTAGAAGGTACTTCATGTGCTTCACACAACAATCTTAGTCTCCAGTTTTCTTCTAGTATGCATACTCTTTGTCCTTTCATCAATAAACCATTAGAAGTAAATTGATATTGAGGCTCATAGGAAATATTGGTTAAAATATCTTTAAAATAAGGGTTTTCTTTTATTTGTTCCTTGATTTCTTCTTCCATAGGAGTTATTACCACACCCATCATTGAGTTCCACATTTGAATAAGGGTATTTGCTACCACATTTCTCTTACTAGGAATATATTTGATTTCAAAATCATATTTAGCCAATAATTCTATCCATCACCTTTTACAAGTATTCAAAATAAGCTATCTTTGCAAATATTCTAAGCTTTTATGATTTTTTTTAGTACAAACCTTTTTCTACAAAGATAATATCTTCAAACTTTCAAAGCATGAACAATTTGTAGTAATTCTAAATCATGGGTTGAGTAATTTACCTCAGCACCTCATAATTTATGAGATTCATAAGATACCACTTTATCTTCTTGTGAAAGAACTACACTAATTCCCATTCCACAGGCATCCATGGATACTTCAAATGATAATTCTTCATTTGGAATTCTCAAAATATGTGTTATTGTAAGTAGCATCTTTAATCTAAGAAACGATTCCTTGCATTTTTCATCAAATTTGAACATACATGTCTCCTAAAAAAGGTCAATCAATGGGGCTACCAACATAGCATACAGTGATAAAAACTAGCTAAACCTAAGAAATTGCAAACTACAGTAACATCTTATAATTCAAGCCAATCATGGATCACACTAATTTTTGATAGATCTACTTGCAATCCTTTCTTGGAAACTATATTTCCTAAGTATGAAATTTTTTCCTTAAAGAGTTCACATTTACTTAATTTAGCTTTTAGCTGATGCTCTTTAAGAATTTCCATTGCAATTTTCAAAAGTTTGATATGTTCTTCTCTTGACTTAGAATAAACAAGTATATCATCCATAAATACTATAATAAATTGATTAAGATATTTATGAAAAATGTTATTCATTAATGCCATGAATGTTGTAGGTGCATTAGTTAATCCAAATAGCATCACAAAAAATTTGTATAACCCATATCTAGTTCTAAAAGCAGTTTTCTCAATTTCTTTCTCTTTAATCCTTATTTGGTGATAACCTAATTTTAAATCAATCTTTGAGAAATAACATGCACCTATAAGTTGATCAAACAAATCATCAATCCTAGGCAAGGGATAAGTATTTTTAATCATCACTTTATTCAATGCTCTATAATCGATGCATAATCTTAGTGTACCATCTTTCTTTTTAATGAATAAGACTAGTGCACCCCAAGGTAACACACTAGGTCTAATTTTTCCTTCATAATTTGTCTAATTGTACTTTTAATTCTCTTAATTCCAAAGTATAAAATCTATAAGGAGCTTTTGGTACAAGTTGTATGCAAGGAAAAATATCAATGGCATGCTTGATAGTTCTTTTTGGAGGTAGTTCTCTAGTTTCACCAAATACTGAATCTTTATATTTCTTAAGTTCATTCGGGATCTCAATACCTAAAGACTGAGGTTGGGTTACTTTGACAACCAACATCAAATCATATTTTTTAACTAATCTTTTAGCTTGCTTAATAGTTATTGTTTGAATTTTCTTTGTTGTTCCTACCCCCTTTAGAACCCTAACTTTTTTAGTGATTGGAACTTTTAAAATACAAGTTCCAAAGTGGGTAGTAATATCAAGTTTGTGTAGGAAAGACATCCTTAAAATTGCATCAACATCACCTAGTTTAAATTCATAGAATTTGTAAATGAAAGGCATGTTGTATAAGGTAAAGTTAGTTTTTCCATACTTGGTATGCTTGCTCATAGTCATTCCATCTACCAATTCTATCTCAATAATTTCCTTGGAAGGTAGATTTAATTTAATAAATTAATTAAATTTGGAGAAATAAAGTTATCACTGGCACCATTATCAATCAAAAATTTAATTTTTTTACCTTCAATTAAACCTTCAAAAATTAGGAAAGCAAATTGAAATTTACACAAACTTGATTTAGTTAATTCATATATCTTCTTTATGGCTATGGTATTGGTTGAAATTTTTCCTTTGTTCATGTTTGAGTTGGGTTTTTGATTTCTGATTTGGTTGGTCCTTGGTATTATTGCTTGAAATTATGGATAGTCTCATTTGAAATGTTCTTTATCATAAATAAAACATCTAGATGTTGATTGAGCTTTTTTGGTTGGTGTCTCTTCTACCATTTCTTGTGGAAAAGTAGGTTGTCGAAGAGTTGCTTGTCAAATGATAACTCGTATCTAATTTGATTCCTCATAATCCTTAGTAATTCTATATGATTCATAAATAGTTTGAGGATTATGGAATCATGTTTGGGGATGTAATTGAGCATGTATTCCTCCAATGAATTTTGAAGCTAATTCTCCCTCATCTCAGTGACTTACATATTGAGAAAGATCATAGATTTATTATAGTAATCATCTATGAATTTCCTTCCCAACCTTAAGGAATCAAATCTCATTTTGCACTCTTTGAGAAAAGAATCGGGAATGAATTTTTGTTCAAAATCTTGATAAAAATTAAGCCAATTTGTAATCAAACCTTGAGATCTTAGTCCATTCCACCATGTTGCTGTAGGTTCTCTTAAATATAAGGAGATAACTTCTAAATGTTCATGGCTTGAAAAATTCAACATATCAAAGTAATTTTTCATTGTATCACACCAATCCTTTGCCTTAGAACTAGATCTAGGGCTCCATAATAATGATATAATTTTAATTTCTTAGCATGAACTTGTGTCAACAATTCTCTAGGTTGATTAAGATAGTTCTCATATTCCTCATCTTCAGTTTCAATTCTATGACCAATAGGAGGAATTTCAGTATCTTGTCCACTAGTAGGTAGAGGTTGTTTTTGGTGTGAATCATTAGGAGGGAGTGGATCTTGGTCTTGATGTTGTTTCCTAGGTAGATTGTGGGTAGGGTTTGAAGGTTGAATGAGATGGTTGATTAATGTTTTGATGGAGTCTACAAAGAAATCCATATTTCCTTGCACATCTAACCATTTATCTTTTGAACTTTGGGACAATTTCCTAATTTCTTTAAACATTTTGCATCTTTTTCCCAAACCCTTGGTTTGAGTGATGAAGTTCTTCTTGAACATCCCTGATCTTATTAATTTGATCTTCAAGGGCATTCATACTATGATTTACTCAACTTCCATTTCTCTCTAGTTTATTCTTTGGGTTTCAAAGATTGGTAAGTTGAAGAAATCAAGTATGTTAAAAATCCTTACCCTCTATGGTTCTTTCTATGGGTCTTGAAATTATTTAGTCAGTTGTAGAAGAAGTTGAAACTATCATGAATTTCTCACCGAGTACTGAATTCTAATTATTTTTGTAACCTACAATAATGAGTTAAATACTATATTTTTGTAATTTAGAAGCTAAATCTAACTATTCCATTGAGTTGGAAAGGTTCAAATTTGTTGGAATCAATTTTTTTTTGGTTGAAAATGGACTCTAGATCTAGAAGTTATATCCATTTTAAGTTTACAAACTTTCACATTTTCCAAAACTTCCTAAGAGGTCACCCATCCCAGTTCTACTTTAAGATGTGTACGCTTAATGAAAATTTTTTTATTTCTCTTATTACTGCAATGCCAATTTAGATTTTGGTAAATAATTGAGCACCTTTTCTATTTAAACTATTAACTATGGATGCAAAAAAAAAAAAAAAATTGAAAAATTTCTGTCAGTTGACAGGAATTTAAAAATTCCTATCAATTATAAAAAAAATCAATTTTTCCATCAACTAATGGACAACCCATTCCAGGGTTTGAACAACATTGTAAGAGGTAGTGATGGATGGTGAGGGAGGCAATGATGGGTAGCATAAAAGGTAGTGATGGATAACATGGGAGGTAGTGATGGGCAGCATGGGAGGTAGTGATGGGTAGTATAAGAGGTAGTAATGGGTAGCATGGGAAGTAGTGATGGATAGCTTGGGAGGTAGTGATAGATGACACAGGAGGCAATGATGGGTAGCATGAGAGGCAGTGATGGGTAGTGTGCATGGCAAGTAGCTAGCAAGTGGCAAGCATGGTGTGGCAAAGTGTGAGGGATAGTGCAATGTGGTGAGTGGGTGTGATGCACAGTGTGTTGGGCAATAGGGTTGCATGGCTATGGTAGGGTAGTTGTGTAAGGAAGGTTACACTATGTGGTAGGGTGGCTACAGTAGGACTATGTGGGTGGCACAAGTAACGCGAGCAGTAGTGGTGGTGCATGAGCGGCAATAGCAAAAGGTAGCGAGTAGCATGATTTTTGTTGTGCCCATTTTTGGGGCTAGCCCAAGGGCTAGATTTTTACAATCATGGCTACCACAGGCCCTACCATGGTTGACTACAAGCCTTGGCATAGTCCATCACTGGCCTTGCCATGGTTGGCCACATGCCTAGTTGCAGTTGGCCATAGACTTGTCATTTTTTTTTAATATTATCAAAAAAAATGTGTTGGGGCTTGGATTTGAACTTGAGACATCTTGTTTGATGATTTTTTTTTTAAATTTTAAAAAAACATTCTTATTTTTTATATTTTAATATATATATATATATATTTAAACTTCACATAACCCAAGAATTGTCATATCTTTCAAACTGTAAGTTGGATTTTGATTAAACTAGTATCGTTGGAATTATCTCAAAAAGTACTTCGTGTTAAACTATAGATAACTCCACTTTAGTAAGCCTAAAAATCACAAAATCCAAAAAATTGGACATTAGCTTTTAAAAACAAAAGTAAATGTTAGCTTTTTCTTTAAAAAAAAGTTTGCGTTAGCTTTTATTAAATCTTTAGTTATCTTAAGTTATACTTTCTCTTTTCTTTTGCTAAGATTTCTACAATTGTATTATAAATATGAGAAGAAGGATGATTTTCTCATCACAACTTAATATCATCAAAATATTGATAGTAAAGAAGTTTGAATATTATCATGAAAGAAATTTTAACCATCTTTATCATGGCTCCAAAAAGTCAAGCTTCACTTCAAACTCCTTTAGGTAGTTCTCAATTGTCCAATATTATCTTTTATCAAAGTGATGTACTTCTTGACTTTGATTGTGTTTGTATATTACTTGGGGAGGAGGGTTTTGAGTTTCTTACCACTTCTTAGTTAGCTAATTTACATATTTTTCCAATTTTTAAGTTCTCCCATTACAAGGGTGTTCTTATTGACTGGTTTGAATAGTATAATAATAAGAAAAGTTCTACTTTTCAATTAGATTTTGGAGCAATAACAATCCTTCCTCTTGATATTAAAGTAGTCTTAGGTTCTCAACCTGGAGAGGATCCTTTAATTTCTTTAATATATTCCCAATAATTTAAATCTTTTTGCAAGAAGGAATTATTTGCATATGTTGTTGATTCTACCATTAGCAAAAACTAATTTGTTCGTGAAGATTTCATTAATGAGACTCACCTTGATTTATGTCTATTTATTACTAGAAAGGTTTTATGGTATAGAAAAAAATGCAATGTTATTTCTTATTCTATTTTCATACTTCATGGTGCCATAATCAATAGAATTTATGACTAGTTATTATCTTGTTTCTCTACCTAGTATAATGCTATGATTGAAATTATTGTTGCCCAACAAGATCCTTCAAAATCCTATACTCTATGTTGTATACCCTTGATCATGTGTATGATTCTAAGTTATGATAATCCAAAAATATGTTTTACTCATTACAATCCTTGGTTATGCCCTGAATTTCTTAAAGATGAGAGGGTTATATGAAGTAAGATTATGGATAGCAAAAAAGGTTAACTGGATTTATAGCAAGCTTAGTGTTAGGAGGAAATCAATGAGGTATTTTCATGTTTTTATTATTTTCTTGTTCTTGACTATGTTTTTGTTTTATGTATTTGACAGTGCAATCTAGGCTATAGAATGAACCAACATAGAGTGTTGGGGTTGCACAAGTTGAAGAAATTCAAGGTACTTCATCCTTTGGTATGGTGCAATCACAAGAATAGATCACACTTCCTATTCCCAAGGTATATATTTAAATATAACTTCCTTGGTTTAATATATTATCTATATATTTATTTTTATAATAAATTTCTCTCTCTACTTTTTTTTATATAGGCAATGTACTAGGCAAAGTTTTGGTGGTCTAGTAGTTATAAGACAATATACTTAACAATAGGATCCACAATAATCACAACAAACTTGGTAGAGTTCAAGATAAGATAAGGAAAAGCAAATAGAGGTAAGTTCTAGTTATTAAAGATTTAAATACTTCCCTCTTTCCTTTGTATGATGTTGATTGATTTCTTTTGTTGCAGATGTCTATGGAGTGACAATACTTTGTCTAAGAGATGGATAGAGATGATGCAAGTGCTACTTCTGCACAAACTCTTATTCCACCACCTAGATCATTAGTCACAAACTCTTAGAGATAGATTATGATTTAATATAGGTTGGAGTTCCATCACCTTTGCATTCGATTCCTGAGGATGCTCCCAATGTTGTAAAAGACCTAGAGCAACTCTTAGGAGAATTGGAAAGTGCAACATGCTATGCTTTCCATTTAGCAGCTTGTGAACGATTCCTTCAAATTGATAATGATCAATTTTATATAATACTCTTTTTTTTTTATTTGTTGATTTACTTATAACTCATAATTTAAATCTTTTTTTCTGCAAAGAAAACAGAAGGAATGGCAAAGGAACATGGATGATCAATCAATACAGATAGATATCTTGCAAACCCAACTTAAAAGAAAGGAGGAATCAGTAGTTGTAGCAATGCGTGCAACTAAATATATCAAACAATTGTGTGATGGATTGGCTAGATGCAAAGTAGTGCTTAGTAAGGTAGATGCTGCCACTAAAGAAAGAGAATCCCAATTGAAGATAGTCAGAGATCTTCTTAGGTCTTTTGGTCATAAGAGATGATCATAGTTGCCTTCCTTACATTTTTCCCATTCTACTTATTTTTCGTATTCTTCATTTTTTATATCCTACTTAGATGTACTTCCTCTCACTCCTCTTTAATTACCAAAATAAAATAAAATAATATTTCCCTCTATTTTTTTATTTTTCTTAAATGTACTTATGTTCTTCAATAATAATAAAATAAAATTTTTCTTCCACTTTGACTCCTGAATCATGATTTGCTCTGATACCAAATGTGACATCCCATTCCTGGATGTTGTAAAAATATGAACGCTTAATTTATTACATTCACCATTTCCTTAGATAATATACTAAAAACATTATAAATATTTAATAAATGAATTAACTTGTAAATAAATAATTAATAATAAATAATAAAACAAAGAAAACTGAAAAAATTTTATTAATAGAACAAACTACTGTAATGCCCTTTGGGTTGTCTTCCTATGCCACTTAAGCCTTAGAGGTAATCTAACACTACCACCATGATTAGGCTATCCTACCAAAGGGGTGATTAGTTCCTTTTTGTCCATGCTTCTTTGCAATCTTTCCTAGTTCATTTTTCTTGGATATTTCTAAACATAGATCCCTTATACCTATGCATGCATCAACTGTGCTTAACCAATCCCTTCCCATAATGATGGGGAAGTCTCTATTACAGTTGTCCACCTTGATTACCAAAAGGTAGTAGGATAGGACCACCCAAAAACTATGATCACAATGTCCTCTACTAATCCTAGAGGGACAGTAATCAACTAATCTGCTAATTATAAATGAATGTTACTCTTCTTAAGAGGTGGTAGTTTCTAGGCCTTGTACATGTCATGGGAGATGAGATTAACTCTATAGCTAGAGTCAAGAAGAGCCTTGCATGGCTCATGTCTAGTGATCTATAGATAAATGAGTGGACTCTATAGGTTAGATATTTTCATGAAAAGATTGCCAACCTTGATCTAGTTGGAAACAACATGAGTTAGCATTACAATGTAAATCTTAGGTGGAACTTAGTTTGAAGGGTACTTGAAGGTGTTTAATGTAGAGGATGAGGGTGCTGGAGATGCAAGACAATTAGTTAGACTAGATCGTGAGGGTTGAAGAGGACTGTTAGGTTGGAAGAAATGTCTTTTTCTTGATTGATCATCTAGATCACTTAGCTGGAAAGCTGATTGTAAATGTACCACTCTTGTAGCATTTCGTTGTTACAACTGTGGAGGAATATCATCTTCCATGGATGAGTAGGAGGTAACTAGGTTGAAGATGGAAGTGTGTGTGAAAATAGATGCAGAGGATGATATGGATATGGATATGGGTTTTTCCCTTGAGTAGATGGTGAATGTACTCTAGAGGGTAATAGTGATGTTGAAATGATGTATGACTTGCAAAGCTTCTAGTGGAGATAGGTTGCTAAACATAGTACCCATATGGATTTGGTTACCTATAAGGGTATTGCTACCTTGGTGGTGGCATTCCCCATGATTGTGATTGGTACCACTATTAGTATTGTTCATAAGGTTGTGAAGGAGTTCCACTTTAAGTTTGTTGTTTGCCTTGAGGATAAGGCAATCGTCTAGGTGTCTTCCTATGTGCTAATCAAGGATTCAATGCATACACCCCAAACTCTTGTAAGTGTGACACCATAGGGAAACAACCTTTTGGATGCTCATATTGACAGATGTCACAATTAGTTTCATCATCACAGTCAGTGTCCACAACTTCCTTTACTGCAACAACTTTGCCCTTACCTCTTTGGTAGGCACATTCAGCTTCTTTTCATCTCCTATGGCTACAATAATTATTTTCCTCTTTAGATTCTTCAAAAATCTTCATGGCCATTTGAACTTTTTCATCCAAAAAGTCCCACAATTTTTCATCAAGCGATGACTCCTCCTTGTCACAAAATCGGACCTTCCATTTCCTAATAGAAGGATCCCCATTATACTCTTTTGGACATTCCTTTTTTTTAGCTCACCTTCTTCTTCGGCTATTTGCTAAAATAGCCTTTGGATCTGATGAGCTCTTAGTTTTTGATAATCTCCCTTGAGAATATACCCAAAGAGTTCTTCTAGGTTTTACTTTGAGCTCATCTATGATGTGGTGAAGTTGTTCCCTTTGAGAATAATCATGGACAAGGCATCAATGTAAGATTGAATACTATCAACCCATGGCAGCATCCAAGGGTTCATGTGTTTCCTATTTCCAGCCTTGGATTTTCCTTCTTAGATTAGAAACTATGGAGTACATCTGATATTTTTTGTTGAATAGCTCCAACATGGTACTCCATCTATGGATAGATTCTGGCTCTAAAGACCAGTGCCAATTTTCAGCTTTCTTGATGAGTGTCCTGGGAAAAATCTTGAGTTTCTACCATTTATTCTCTATGTTCTATACGGAAAAGGCATAATGGAAAGATTGTAAATGTATTTGTGGATTAGAGTTGTATCCCCCCTCAAATCTTGGAATATTATTCATGTCTAAGTGCTTGATTTGACTATCTTTCACATGCCTAGTTGGAATTTTAACTACCTCTACAATGTTGAGCATACTTCAAGTGCCTAATAGAGGTTCATCAACATCAATGCATCGATGATGCCGATGATGGTTTTGGCCACCCCTTCAATCTTGGTAAACTTCATGGTCATTATTGTCTCATTGATCACCTTTATCATGATTATTTCTACAGTGGCTTCTATGAGAACCATCAGATGAAGAGGAATGTTTGAAATTAGATGAAGAGGATGAAGAGGAAGGTGGACCACCACTACTACCATGGTATCTACCATCACTTTTTTACTTATTACGATCACCATCCTTAGATCCCTTGTTATTTTGATGCTTGCTTAAGTCCCTACCTGGGCTATCACTTTTTTCTAAACCTAGTTTATGAAAAGTGGATTACAAATTCAAGGTCACACCCTCATCACCATTAATAAGGGATAGAGAATCTTCATGTTGAGAACCTTCAAAGGAAGGATCCTCATTGTCATCCTGATCTACTAGGGACAAGGGATTAGTGAAATGTTTTCCCTCCATAGCCTCATGGAGGTTCTCCTGATGTTGATCTCATTTGTATTGTGATTCAGTGGGATAGTAGTTTTGAGTGTCATAACTATCCATGATGTATTTTTTGTGAAGATATACTATGCCTTGAGCCTGCCCGCCCCCGCCCCCCAGCCCCCAACCCTGACTAGTCTAGGACTTACTTCATCTCCTCTAGGGTTGTTTGTCTTAGGTGAATGTGATTCTTGAGTGTTGTCAGGGTAATCATGAACATATGAAACCCCTACATGAGGTTGGTCACTTCAATTTTCTTCATCATATACCTCATTAGTTCTTTAATGAATTATTTTGCTATATAATGCATAATCGCTTCATTTATGGTATGTGTGATTTAATATTTTTTGAAAGATATATCGTTAATGCATTTACAATGATTGTGTGTAATATAACTGATGACTGGCGAGGTACCCCTACACTCAGCCATACGAAACTAGTGTAGCATGCATGATCTGGTCAAACTCTGCAGACTAAGTGCCTACACGCCCCATGGAACGCTTTGGGTTAATCATTCATTGTCTTCCCAAACTTACTTGTAGTTTTCACGGCATATGGTTAAGTAAGTCCGAGGTATATGATTTTTATAGTTTTTATGTTTTATGTCCTATGCTATCGAGGTGAAGGGTTGAAGAAACTAACTAACTTTAACTAATGAACTAAGTCTAAATTACCTAGCATCAGCATTCGTTCCCACTTACTGTACACACCTTGAACCAATGCAACCGCAGCTACCAAATGCTAATCGTTGCTGGGATCACCATGCGTAACGCACGTGCTCGAAGTGGTCATACTGAGGCACTTAATTAGGAGGAAAGGTTTGAGAGAATCTAATCTAGCCTAAGTGCGATGAGCAACTGATTCCTTGACTAACCGTACACATCTTTGTGCACAACTACCACTGGGATTACCAAATGTAGATCCTAAATATGCCACTGGGTTACCAAGTAGTCACACTAGATGCTTGTAATCAAGTCGTACTCATACCATGTTGCAATGAGCAGCCAATTCCTTAACTAACCGTACACATCCTTAGATGCTCATAATCATGTCGTACTCATATTGCATTCTAGGAGTTTAAAGGTAAGAGAGAAAAAAATAAATAAAATCCTATTCCATGCATTGTAAGGTTTATCCAAGATTTTTATCTTTATTTCCATACACAGCCTGTGTTCAGGTACAATGTTTCTTGAATAAAGATCCATTCACTTTAGGACTCCTGTTGCGGGCACATGGAAAATATTCTATCTCTGGAGTGATCAAACTGCCAAAGTTTCTCTACTTCTAACTCAAGATGAGGAAACAAGGGAGAGCTGCCTCTTATTTATAGATATGGCAGCAGACTACGATATCACGTACACAATATCGTAGGGGATGACACAATATCGCATATGCAATATCGTGGCTCATGCGAATGGCATCTCATCATACACCCATGACTTAATGAACATTCATTCTCAAGTTCCTTACAAAATATTAGGAAGGTATGGGATTATTGAGTGGAATGAAACTAATGGGATGACATGTGAATGGATCATCATTACAAGACTTGAAAAAACTGGTATTCATGACAACAAGGGTGAACACCTTATTACAATGACATCAGGCCTTAGTTGGCAGCTTAAGATAAAGAGAGAGAGAAAGAAGTGTTGCTGCTACCGACACCAAGATTGCACCTTTCATTGTCCATCGGTAAGCATGTTGTCAATCTTGCTCCTTGCATAGCTACTTCCAGCACTACTTCATTCCAGTTGTTTGCCAGATCCAATCTGTTGTTATATGATTACCATCTGCACACACAACACAATCTTATATTAGAAAGAGTAAATGAATCATCATGTAATTAATACCTTGCTTCGGTGTAAGTCCATTGGCTAGGTTGTGGTATGGCTGATTAGGATCTAGAGGTATATTAATGATGACTACTGAAGGTGTAGGGGATAGGAAGAAAATAAAAAAATTCGAGGCTAGGAGAAAATCAAAAAAAAATTGGGCCCTGTATCCCCATGACTAATTGCGAACCTCTGGTAGCATTAAAATGGAGAAAGGAAAGGAGTAAGAAAGATAGATAAAAAGGGAAAACTATAGCATCGAGGAAATGGATATCAAGATGGTAATGAATAAAACAAAATTAATTGCAAAAATTTTAGGGAAAAGAAGTTAACTGGTGCACCAAATAGGAATGTTAGTGGGTCCTCCCCAAAGCAAGTTCATGCCCTTAATGCCCTGACAAACCCACATTCAAAGAGTCCATAGGCTCTGGGAATGTCATTTGGAACAAGAGTTAAAGTCTTAACCACAAGTGTTTACCAAAAAGAAAACAATGCATCAACCAAAATATATACACTAATGATACAATCGGCAATGAGGTGAATAATGGAGAGAAGGATGGAGAGAAGAGAATGGAATGGAATCCCAAGGATAAGGTGGTGTATAGTCCCTTGTGGGTTTTATGATTAATGTGACTTAGTAAATCTCATTCCAAGTTCGCCCTCAAACCAACCAGTTCCAGTGACTTCGCATCAATGCATTTGGCCAATCCATCCTCTTGGAGTAACAAGAATGCACCTCCAAAGAGCCACCATCATTTTGACGAAACAAAGGAGAGAATGGGAAGCAAGAAGGGCCTTAGTTAGAGGGAACACTTTTGGTTCCATAACCAGTGCTTGTAGCCCAAGTTTATTTCGTCTAAGAAGTGTGCTTTGAATTCTCACTTATCTCTCTCTCTCTTTTTTTTGTTTTGTGTTTTTTGTTTTTATGCGTGAGAGCCACACCATGCAAAGACTTTGTTATTTTTATTTTCTTAGGTTCCCAATGATTGGATAACATAGAAATGGTAAGAAAACTCAAGAAGAAAACATCCAAGCACCCAAGAGAATGGCCAACACAAATGCATTAAGTTTTCTTGAAGTCGTACCCTTTTCAATCCTTGAGTCTTTCCTTAGTTTGAGAAATGCCCAGTTATTGATTCATTAAAGTTATTATTATGAAGGAGACTTGTACATTTCCAAGCTGAGAGAGACCATAGAAACTGGTGGATGGATGGATGAAGTGATCTCATTGCTTGTCATATCAAAAGAAACATACATTAGCAATCAATATGAAAATAGTTCATACCATCTGTTGATGACCGTTTGGGACCTGACCTCCAACGAGTGTTCTCGAATAGGATTTAGGTGCCTGCTGGTCTCTGGCAACACCAAAGCCCAGATACCTCCAAATAGACTTAGTAGTTAATGTGAGTATATGTGTGTGTTGTTGCGGTGTGCGGTTGTGAAAAATGAAATGATTGCATTGTGTGTAAACTACAAATGACTTATCTTAAAGAGATTTAGTCAACTTTGCCAAGTACTATGAGTTGTTGAGAGTTCCTATTTTTTTTAATTGCTTAGCCTACGCGGTCCTTATAATACCTACTTGTAAAAAATAAAATTTTGCAAAAACATTTGAGCACAACTCTGTGAATCTACTTCTAATTTTCCCCATAGAAAGAGATAGTTTCACAAGAAAACTAGAAATAGAGCAAGATTCAATGGAAATAGACAGAAAAGAAAGTAGATTTGTGTTAAGACCTCAAATATTTAAACAAGGTAAAATGATACAAGTAAACACTTCATAATAAAGCTATCCCAAATTCAATATCTACGAATTGTTCAAACTTCCAAGGCTCAAATAAGCAATTTCTTCAAGATAATCCTACTATGCTACCCAAAAAAATTGTTGCGTAAACTATCACGTACGAGACTCCATTTTGGCTAGATAATGGACGTCAACAATTGCATTTAATAGAACCTTCAAAAACTTTGACAATTTCTAATTGAAATACCACGGAGATTCACTTTAAATTTAAAAGAAAGCAATGCTAGTCCCATCAAAATACCAAATATTTTCTAAACCCTCTTAACTATTGAATTGTTTAACGGCATGACTACAAGCAGAGGCTCTCTTACAACAATCCCAATAGCAATTCTTATACGTTGCACAATAATAAAATTCACTACTAAAATGCTCTTAAGGCTTTCAAACAAAAGCGCATCTATGAAACAATTTTAATAGAAATTTTCAATTATCCAACAAGAACAATAAGAGCAATCTAAAAATCCAAAAATTACTTGCCAAGGATGATACTATCTAAACCACTAGCTAAACAACTTAAGCAAAATAAAAATAAAACATAACTCATAATACTATGACAAAGAGGCTAAAATATTTTCTTTAGCTAGTCATCTTACAAGCAATCTTTCATGATTTCTTCTTTACAAATTCTCTTCCAAGAGCCAAAGTGAGTGATCCCAAGTGTGAGCTAGTAGTCGTCCCCCAAGTGAGAGCTTGTAGTCCTTCAAAGTGTGTTTTTTTCTACTTACCCCTGAAGCCTTTTTATAGGGTTCAAAAGGTAGTTACATCTTTTAAAATATCTTAGCTAACTTCTCTCACAAGTAATGAAGTTATAACTTGCCCAACAAGTTAGTAGATTACTTGCTCAACAAGTTAGGAAGTTGTAACTTGTACAAAAGATTAGGAGAATACATTATAAATATTGTTTTAATAAGCCTATATTCTATAATAATTTATTTATTTATTTATTAAAATAAATCCAAGATCCCCAATTTATTTTAATTATTTTTTTTAGGATTTTAGTTACTAAATGTCATTAAGCCCTAGTAATTCTAGTGAAAGTAATAAAATGGATACTAACTAAATACCTCCTTTTAGTTACACAAATATCCCAAAAATATTTTTTTCCCCCTTTTTTTAAAGTCATATGTATATCTTACGTTATGCATATCTAAATTAATTATTTTTAATTTAATTTTTCTGTGTTATAGTTAAGACAACTTAAAATAGTCAATAACAACACTTGTCGTTGTGAAACCCAAAGTATCATTGATGTGGAGCTTACGATGGTTCTGTCTTCTGTTTCTCTATCCCTTCTTTCTTGAATTTCTTGTGATAGCAAAACATGTGGTGGCAGCTGCATTTGACATCTAGAACAATTTCGTCTCCATTTTTTTTTCTAACAGCACCATCAAAGCAGTAGGCGTAGGCAATGGCATCAGCTCCGATTTGTTTTAACCGAAGGGGGTAATGTGTTGATGTTACCTTCATCTTCGCGGATGAATAGAAATTCATCACAATTCCAGTGTCTATCAAAACGGTAACTGACAATGGTGCAGGTCTCCCTGGTTAAGCGTATAACCAACAACGGTGCCACTGGATGCAGGCACGTTGTTTTTCTCACGATCTCAAATTTTCGTAAATGGAATTCTCCCGAACTCTTTGTACAAGGTGTCAATCCTTAATGATTTCCATCAAGATACTACCATGTGCAGGAAATACCCATTTGTATTTACTTCGGTGTCCACTTTTGGCCACTGGTTTTGCCTGCGTTGTCTCTGTTCTGTGATTAAGAATATGCATCTATCCTGTTAACTTCAATATTTTTAATTCATCAATCCTTAGTGTTGCTTCCACCCCATCCACTACCACGAAATAAGACCTTGCTGTGTTGCACCTTTTATCATCACGTTGATGCTGCAACCGTGTCTTCCGTCCACGTAGCTGTTGTTTCTCTGCTACTATTGGCGGAGAATCTAGAAAACTACTCTATTTGCTTTCTTTACGAGTTGCGCTTTGTGAACATTCTTGGATTGGTGGAATATGAAATGCCACATGCTCTTGTTATGGACTGCAATGAAGGAGCAAGCGTGTTAGTGCGGTCTTCCACAAGTAGACCTATGACGGTTACACTAGTTTTTCTCTTCTTGGTCATTTGCAGCGATATTGATGCAAACAAATCATTAATACTACTGTGATTTATATAGCACGTGCTCTCTCTTCCTCTCACTCTAAAATCGTAGAATGTCTCAACCTCTGCTACGACTTCCATTTAAATAGACATATGCTCCCTCTACATTTTTGAATCACCATCGAAGAGCGCTCGCAGCGCGAGATATGGCCCATGGACCACTTTTTCAATTTCTTTCAAGGGAAGCTTAGTTGAATTTTTTTTATCATGTCGTACCAAATTGAAACACAAACATTATAGCTCACAAATACATTCATTTTGTGTTTTTTATCATTGGACAAAGTAACAGAGAGCAATGGTGATGATGAGCATATCGGCGGGAACCTTGGTGGTAGACGACAACTCAGACAGCTTCCATGCCTCATGAATGTCCTCCTCTGTCTTGCACAAAAACATTTTCTTGACATTAAACGTAACCAGTGGAACAACACGCGATAGCTCTAGTCCACTGCCCACAAAAACTTAAGGGCGACGAAACTAATGAAGAACGTGGCTCAGGGTAAGATTGATTGGCCCATAATACTAATGATCTTGTTGGGCTACTGCTCCACTTGCTTTAAGGTGTTGAATCACTTTCTGAAGGTATTCCCTTGCACTTGGACATGAAGAGTAGTGATGGCAGAAATGCAAGAAACAGAACCAGGGTTAATTGAGGCAGATAAGCTTCCAAAACAGTCCTCAACGCCTTAATGTTCACTTTTTCCATGATTCAGGAGTTTCTGTCCATCTTGAACTGCACAACTTGGGAAGTTTCTGCTGTTGCAGTCCTGGTGTTTTTTTTTTTAAAAAAAAATATTATGGCTGCGCTCACCTGTTTGTCCGCCAGAGTCTTCTCCCATTCCCTTTTTTAAAATTTGTGTTAACATGGATTATGGGTAGTATGATTCCTGCTTACTCTGAAACAGGCTTTTAAAATTTATGGGAAAATTTTGAAACATCATTTTAGCCACATACCTAAATACTTTCTTTGGTAAAAAGTGCTGATAATATATCGATAAGTACATGATTTGTATAAGCTTCTCTCTACCATTTCCTTTTTATAGTATCTACTTTTGCTGTTCCATAAAAATGGCCCAATGTGCCAACACCATCATTCTGAACACTTATTGGGTGACAAACTTACAAGGTGGATCACACACACACACACACACACAAAATGAAAAAGTATAACGATGTTGTAAAACAAAAACAAATAAAGTTAAAGGAAGTTGTAAAAAAAACGTGTAAGAAAAAAACATGTAAAACAAAAACTTAAAAGAACTGAGGGCCCCATATGATTAGCATAGGTGGCCATCTCCCCCATGATTGAGTGGAAAGGGAGAGATCCGAAATAATGAGCATCTATTTGAATTTCGTAACAATTCCCAACTTCTCCCGATTGATATTCTGAGGTTAAGGGATGGAAATTGGCGATGCTCATATTCCAATGTATATATGCTTTTGTTATGGGAATGGGTTTCCTAAATTCATTCCATGCATATTTGGTTGCTCCTTAGAGTAGCTGTCAACCATGGGGTGTCTACTACTGGTTGTGTGGTTGCTACATACAGGCATCTTTATTGCAAAATTTCAAGGGCACACCTATTGCATGGAGGCATTTCCTCCATGTCATCACCCGATGAATCACTGTATGTGATGCATGGAACTTTCCTCTTCCTAATATTTCCATAAATATTTATCTTAGAGATTTCTAGGAAAGATCACAGATCCTAAGGTATGCATCTACTGTACTTAGCTATGCTCTTCCCATTATAATTGGAAAGTCCCCTTTGTTGTTGTTAATTTCAATCACCAGGAAATCAGCTGGGTAGGACCAACCAAAAATAGTGGTAATGATGTCCTCCACCAATCCCAAGGGAATGGTGATGGACTGGTTTGCTAGCTCTAGTTGAATGTTGCTCTTCTTAAGTTGGGGCAGGTTCCAGGCATGATACATCTCTTGTGAAATTAAGTTGACTCTGGAACCTAAGTCAAGAAGAGCCCTATGTGGTTCATTTTCGGTGACTTGAAGGTAGATTAAGGGACTCCCAGGGTTAGTTAGTTTCTTAGGAAGGTGGCCTACCTTGATCTAGTCAGTTATGGTATGCGTTAACATAACCGTATGCGTTAAGCTCTGTTGGACTTAAGGGTGCTCTGAAGTGTTAGATGGTGGAGGAGTGTACATGGGCTCAACTGCTTTTTTTTGCAAGAGTTGGTCTAGGATTTTGGTTCTGAAGAAGGGTCTTCTCTTTTTATAATTGTCAAAATGAAAAGCAGGTTGAATATTTACAGCTCTCACAATGTGACGTTGCTACGGTTGAGTAGGAAGTTCCCCTTGCATTGTTGGAGTATGAGGTGTTATGGGAACTACTAGTGGGAGAGGTGCAAATGGATTAGGAGGATGGTGTGGGTATGGAGCATCTCCTGAAGGAGAAGGAGTCCTCCTAAAGTACTCTCGAACTTGGTAGTGACGTTGGAGAGTTGTGTGACCCATATAGTCACTTGGAGAAATCGACTGCTGCATACAATAACCATATGGATTGGGCTGCCGGTAAGGGTACTGCTGTTTCGGTGGTGGCATCCCCCATGACTGTGGGTATTGCCACTGCTGATGTTGTCCGATGGATTGTGGTGGAGTTCAAATTGGATAATACGTTAATGGTTGGTGGAACTGCCTTGGGTTACCTTGGGGGTAAGATAACCTTCAGGGTATTTTCCATTGGCTAATTCTTGGATTAAGTGCATATACCCCAAACTCCTGTAGATGTGAGATCATTGGACAACATTCCTTAGGATGGTCATAGTGGCAGATCTCACATCCACTGTCATCGTCTATGTCTGATTCCACAACCTCCTTGGAGATAGTAATTTTCCCCTTAACCTTGTTATGTGCAGGGCCTACATCTCTCCACTTTGTCTTACCTTTGTCACTACTTTGTTCCACCTTAGACTCTTCTATGATTTTCAAGACAGTTTCAATTTTAGAGTCTAAGGAACTCCATACTTCATCTACCATAGCCGGTACTTCTGTTGTTAAGTTCTAAAGCGATGATATTTTTCTATTCACCAACTCTTCGATTGGTAACTCATCCTCTTCATCACAAAATTTCATTCCCTTCTTTCAAAGAGAGGGATCTCGGTTGTATTCTTCTGCACTTTCCCTTCTATGTAGCTCACCTTCTTCTTTTGCTACTTGTTCTAACAAGCGATGAACTTCATGGGCTCTAAGTTGTGATAGTCTCCCTTGGGCATAAGTTCCAAGGGTTCTTCTAGTCTCATGCCTTAACCCATCTATGATGTGGCGGAGTTGATCCCATTGTGTGTATCCATGGCCCAGGCAATGATGTAACAATGTATAGTATCAGGCCATGGTAGCATCCAAGGGTTCATGAATACCTTGCTTCCATCCTTGGATCTGCTTACGCAAATTGGACACTCTGGAGTACGTCTAATACTTATCGTTGAATAGTTCTAACATCGTACTCCACCTCTTGATGGTTTCTAGTTCTAAGAACTAATACCAGCTCTCTACTTCCTTGGTGAGTGTCCTGGGAAACAACTTAAGTTTTTGCCACTCATTTTCTATATTCTGCAAGGAACAGGCATCATGGAATGCCTGTAAATGATGTTGTGAATCAGCATTGTATCCCCTTTCAAATCGTGGGATGTTTTTCACGTCTAATCATTTGATCCCCCTATCTTTTAAATGCCTTGTGGGAATTTTAACAGCCTTCGTTATGTCAAGCATACTTTGGGTTGCAAGTAGGGGCTCATCATGATCATCTCTTTCATGATGTCTATGATGTTTTCGTTGTTCCCTACTTTCCCTACATCCTTTCCCTTGTCCTCTCTCTTAACTTTCTCGTTGAGGTCTCTCATTTTTTCTACCTTTATCCTCTCCGTTGTGTTCATGATGGCTGCGCCCAGATGTGGAAGGAGAGGGTAAGTGATGTGAAGAAGGGGAAGAAGAAGGGAAACCATTGTCATGATGATGTTTCTTGCCTTCTCTTTAGCTGCTATGGCCCCGATCGTGATGACGATCTAAGTGCCCATCCTTATCATGTGTTGCTCCTTCTGTGCACAGTTGGTGTTCATGGGCATCAGAACCAGGGATATGTATTGTTGATCGTAGGTTCTAATACCCTACCTCCTCACTTTCATTAAGAGGAGGAACATATCTTTATAGCGAACCAGTTATAAATGGTTCACCATCTCTAGTTTCACTAAGGATATGTAGGACCTCTTTGCCCTTCAACAGTGTATGTTGGCTCTCCTGCCTTGAGTCCCTCATACGTTGTGCTTCTGTGGGATAGTAATCCCTTGAATCAAAGTCTTCCGCAACGTGCATACAATTCTATCATGCCAATTTGTGCCAAAGCATGAAAAAGCATGTTATATACTGATCAATCTGGGGATAACACGATATTACCTTGCAAATCTTTCCATCGCAGCTATTCATCTTGATGGAGGATAAAGGTAAAGTTTGGAATATACTCATCAGGATGAGTATAAAATATCTTGTATTGTTTAGGACTTGGCTGATTTTAGCTATGTGTTTTATGCTACTGACTATCTCGTGTATGGTCCTTAGGTGGTGAGTTGCTCTTATGAGAAGAAGACATTGTTATTGGTGTGCAAATTTTACCATTATATAAATTTTTCTTTAATTAACCTAAAGGTTTGTTTAGGCTCCCAATGATGTGAGTGATATCCTTTATGTTCTATTCAGCGCACAAACACTTAGTCCTCGACAACGGTGCCAATGATGAGTGGCGAGGTGCCCCTACACTCAACCATAAGAAATGAGCGTAGCACGCACGATCCAGTCGAACTCCGCAGACTAAGTGCCTACATGCCCCATGGAACACTTGGGGTTAATCATTCGTTGTCTTCCTAGACTTACTTGTATTTGTCACAGTGTATGATTAAGTAAGTTCGAGGTATATGATTTTTATAGCTTTTATATTTTATGTCCTATGCTATCGAGGTGAAGGGTTGAAGAAACTAAATAGCTTTAACTAATGAACTAAGTCTAAATTACCTAGTGTTAGCATCTGTTCCCACTTACCGTACATACCCTGAACTGATGCAACCGCAGCTACCAAACGCTAATCGTTGTTGGGATCACCACGCGTAACGCACGTTCTTGAAGTGGTCATATTGAGGCACTTAATTAGGAGGAAAGGGTTGAGAGAATCTAATCTAGCCTAAGTGCGATCAGAAACTGATTCCTTGACTAACCATACACATCTTTGTGCATGACTACCACTGGGATTACCAAGTGCAAATCCTAAATATGCCACTGGGTTACCAAGTAGTCACACTAGATGCTCATAATCAAGTCGTACTCATACCGCATTGTGATGAGCAGCCGATTCCTTGACTAACCATACACATCCTTAGATGCTCGTAATCAAGTTGTACTCATACCGCTTTCTAGGAGATTAAGGGTGAGAGAGAAAATAATAAATAAAATCCTATTCCATGCACTGCAAGGTTTATCTAGGAAGTTCATCTTTATTGTCGTACACAACTTGTGTTTAGGTACAATGTTGCTCGAATAAAGATTTGTTCACTTTAGGACTCCTACTGCAGGCACATGGAAAATATTCTATCTCTGGAGTAATCAAACTACCAGAGTTTCCCTACTTTTAACTCAAGATGAGGAAACAAGGGAGAGCTGCCTCTTATTTATAGATATGGCAGTGGACCGCGATATCGTGTATGCGATATCGCAGGGGACGACGCGATATTGCAGCTCATGCGAATCACGTCTCATCAATAACTAATCTAGATAAATAGCATCATCCTTGGGAACAACACCAATGATGAGTAGTGAGGGCCCCTACACTGAACCATATGAATCACAAGTGTTCATGCACAATTTGGTTGAAGTTTGTGGATGGGACTAGTTGTTCATCTAAATTGTTATGCTCTAATCATAGTTCGTTGTCTTCCCACTTGGACTAGTGGTAGCTTTATTACATATGGTTTAGTCCAAAGTGAGGCATATGATTGATGTTGCCTAATCCTATACTACTCCTAATGACAATAAATAGATAAATTAATTAAGCTAATAAATAGTGGAAAGTAAAATCTAAACTAGCCTATGTGTAATGAGTATCCATTCTTAATCGTCTGCACATACTTGGACTTGGTGAGACTATTGCTAGGATTACTAACATATGTCACTGGGCTTACCAAATGATATAATATTGGGTTACCAGGTAATTACACTTAAGCACTCATGAATAGCTGTACTCATTTTGCTTAATGATAGGAATTGTAAATAGTAATAAATTGAAACATTAACTAAGGAAAATAGGAAATAATTAAACAATTAAATAATTAAAGCACTAATAAATCTAAGTGGATGTTGCAATGATGAAAGTAATGTTGATCTTTATTTTTTATATGCAATGTGTCCAAGTACGTCATAGTCAAATAAGGATGTCATACAATTATAAACATCATACTACGGGCATGCACTAGGAAATAACAGAACTATAAATTAATAACCTATGAAAATGCTAATTAAAATCTGAAACTAAACTATATCCTGACCATGCACTTGAGTGTTGTATTTATAGGTTAGCACGGAAGAGCCGATATTGGATATCCAACATCGCTTCATGGGACCTAATATCGTGTATCTGATATCAAGGCTTTGATATCAGAGTTGACAAAATCATGACTGATCACTCATTATTAATATTTTTTTAGGATGCAACACCCCCTCCCCTTAATACTATCAAGGAGCAATAAGGCAAAACAAAAAGAGGCTACAAATACAAGGCAAGGATTAGACATATAATACATCAAATATTCAAATTACAAACATGACAACTAGAGTGGGGTATCTAAAACCAAGATGTTACAATAACTCTAGGATTAAAAATAATAGAAATAGACTATAAATAAAGTGTACCTTTAGTTTCAAATATAGCATTAAGTTGTTCCTCTATATGTCTCCCTATTATAGCATACATTTAACCCTAATTCATAAATCTTCCACCCATAAATATACCCAAGAACATACAGTAATATCAAAGAAAACTAACACATAGCAAAAGAAAGGCTACAGATATAAGAAAAAGCTTAGACAAATACCACATCAAGGGTTTACAATACAAACATAGCAACCAAGATGAGGTATGTAAAACTAGGATGTTACAATAGCTCTAGGATTAAAAAGAATAAAAATTGGTTATGCATAGAAAATGCCTTCAATCTCAAACATAACGTTGAGTTGTTTCTCTATATCTATCCCTAGCATACCATAAATTTATCCCTAATTCATAGATATTCCACCTCTTTCTTGATTATTTTTAAGCCATTTATTTTCTTGGCTATCTATAGGATTATTAGTAGCTCCTTCACTTTTTTCTTGAAGCATCCTAGGATTTTATGATAGCTTCATCCTCTTATTTTGCATAGCACTTTACTCTAAAGAATTTTCAAACATTCTCTTTTAAAATGTAAACCTTGTTACAATAGAAGAAAATATTAGATCCTAGTAAATACCGAAAATTATACGGTTGTACCTACCCATTAGGTCCCGTAGATTGTTAATGGACTAATCCATTCAATCCCCTAGGCTACTTGAATTTTCATGACCAACTCTAGATTATGCTCCTTTATTTTTCTTCCTATCTTTTTAGGTTACATCATCCATTTTTTTTCTCCATGTAATGGCTTGACATTCTGCCTCTTCATAATTATCTAGGGCTAATATTACAACTATGATTTTACTAAAATTTCTTAATTCTTTGACAATCTTCTAGTACAAATAATTTCATTTTGTAGAAAATTAGAAACATATTCATACAATTCAATACAAATATTGCCATATTCATGGACCTCTAGATTAGTCAATTAAACTCCTTCTTTTTCTTCTCCTTATAGGCTTTAGAAAGATATTTATCTTCAAAGAGTTCAATGAACTATTTCCATTATATTTCATCATCTTTCTATTGCTTGTTTCTTTGTCTTGAATTCTACCATTGTTCAACCATACCTTCCAGTTGATATAAAGCTAAAAATGTATTTTCAAAAAAATTGTAATGTAAGATTTAAGAATCTTTCTCCAACATTTCTAGTTAGTTCATAATAATAGTGGGATCTTCAATGCTTGAGAAAGTAGGAGGATTAAGCTTATTAAAGCTATGAATCATTCACTTCTAATCTTGACCATTGCCTTTACTTCTTTGGCCTTTGTTGTGACAGTTTAGTTTTGATTTTATAAGGAAATCAATAGTTGCTCAAAAACTTGGATACAAAAGGATAAGGGTTAGCATTATATTGACAACTAGCTATAAAACATTGCCAAATATTATGGATGAGTTATTTTTTAGATTTTGTAGATGTTAGGGCATTCCCTAGTCTAGTGATAGAAATTTTGGTTAGTAACCTAGAACATTACATCAAGAAATCCATCAAAAGAAAGACCAAAGAGGACATAGAAAAAAATAATGGAAGATGATTTGAAGAAACTATAAATAAATAAATATCTAGCTCTAAGGTGAATGAAAAAAAAGAACTCATGTAGATGACCCCATGTTGTTGGGATAACACTAAAGTAATGATGATGATGAGAGGATCCATCTTATACATAATTAATCCACTTATCATTTAATATCCATCTTTTGAAATTTTATTAGCTAATCTAACCTCCTTACACTAAAATGTAAATGTAGTTAAGAACCCTCAAGTAAGAGAAATTATTATTTCCTTATTTATGAAGCATATATGATTTAGGCTAAATGTATTAATATATAGACTATACAGTGGTTTTTAATTAAAAATTCCAAAAATATTTCCAAATCCAAATATGGCACAAATTTTTCAAAAATATACCTTTTTTTTTTGTTAAGGGGGAAGGGGAATATTGGAATCCTAAAATAGCTATAAAATAGATATAGTCCAACATATATAAATAGATCTTTATAACTAAGCATTGCCCATCAAAATCAAACCCATAACTTGGAGCTTTCAAATTAAGAGTCTTATCACTTACCTAACCCCTCATTATTTAAACATTTTATATTTAATTTAGGAATCTTCAAAGAATAGGTCTTAGTTACCCTCACAACCAAAAATATACCAATAGATCTTAGTATCACCTCACTACTAACATCAAATTATCTTAGTAAGCTAAGAAAGTCCTTAATAGTCAAGTCCTGATAATAGCCTCATCATGAATATTATCAATGGGCATGGCATACATCTTAAAAGGATAGGCCTTGACTATTTCTCAGCATACACCATTAGACTCAACTTCTCAGTGCAATGATCTTAGCTAGTTTCTTAGCTGCACATGAACTTACGAAGTAAATCCCAAGGTAGAAAATCCATGCAAACCCTTAATCCCATAGGGCGATGCATATTATGCAACACCTCAATATTGCATGCAAATGAGGGCATCTTAAATATTTGTGATTCCCACTGATGAGTAGCAAGGTACCCCTACAATCAACCATACGAAACAAGCGTCGCACACGCGATCCAGTCGAACTCCACAGATGAACTAGTTGTGCACCTAGATAGTTAGCCTTAGGTCATAGTTCGTTGTCTTCCCACCTAGACTAGTGTTGCATATGTCACGTATGGTTTAGTCTAGATGAGGTGTATGATGTGTCCTAATCTATGCTACTCCTGAAGGTAGTGGAAAATAATACTAACTAAGCTAAGCTAAGAGGAAAAGGGTAAGAAATCTAATCTAGTCTAAGTGCGACAAGCAACCAATTCCTTGATCAACCGTACACATCTTGGACCTCGTGCATGACTGCCACTGGGACTACCAAGCATAGATCCTAGGTACGCCACTGGGATTACCAAGCGTAGACCCCAAATACACCACTGGGTTACCAAGCGTAGATCCCCCCTAGCTACACCACTGGGCTACCAAGCAGTCACACTTAAATGCTCGTAATCAAGTTGTACTCGTTCCGCTTCTAGGAGTTTAAGGGTGAGATACTAATCGCGATGAGTAACCGATTCCTTAACTAGCCGTACACACCCGTAGGTGCTCGTAGTCAAGTCGTACTCACACCGCGCTATGAAAGCAATAAATAACATTAAATAAATAAACTAAGTGAATGCTACAATGATGAAGTAATCTCGATATTTATTGTCAGTCATGTGCGTGTCCAAGTACGACACACTCAAATAAAGACACCGTACAATTACATTCACCACATTACGGGAAAAATTCTAACTCTGGAGGGATCAAACTGCCAAAGCTTCGCTACTCTAAAACTGGGATGAAAATGAGGGAGAGCCGCCTCTTATTTATAGAAATTGCGGCTGACTGCGATATCGCATACGCGATATCGTGGCCCATGATATATTGCATACACGATATCGCGGCCCATGATATATGAAATAACGTGGGTGCCTTAACGCGACCATCAGCAATATGAGCAATTTCATGTCTCATCACCCACTATCAACTGAGCAAAGTCAAGCATAATATATATATTTTTATTATATTCTTATTTCTAAAATATTTTAAAAATAGCTAAAAATTATTTCATAATAGCCAAAATTCCACAAAAAATCTTGCACAATTCCATCTATATCAAATACTAATCCAAAGTGAACATGAAATATCTAAGAGGAAAATTGATGAAAGTTACCACATATTCCATAATTTTTTAAAAAAGATAGAAAATTATTTTAACAAAATTTCAATAAAAATTTCTATATAAAATAAGCTCAGACACATAAAAATTTAATAGACTCTCAATTTAATAACTAATTTAATAAAAGAATAGTGAAGAATTAGCTAGTAGAGTAAAAGATTACAAAATCCACAATAAAGTAAATTAGCTACATGAAAAGAAAAAAAATAGAATAAGCTTTCTTACAAAGTTGGTAAGGCCTTTTAAAGCTTCTTATTGGCTTCCTTTCCTACCCATAACTCCTGTAATATATTTTTACTTCACCTCAAACTAATGCATCAAAGGCCTCCCATGAGCCAAAATAAGACATAATAGAAGGAAAAAGGTCTATTTATAAGTAGAAAAACCAGATGCATAATGACACATAATATAAATATGTGTATACATAAGGTAGAAATTTCAAATGGAAGAAAAAAGAATCTAAATAGTTTTTATGTCATGATCCCAAAAAAACATCATTACACAATCATTGGTAATGTAAAAAAAATAGTGAAAGAGAGCAATATATATTATGTTTTAGGTATATGGGTTATACATTTTCTTATGTTTTACATTTGATTCACTTTTTTCTCTTGTATTTTCACAATTCTATTTCCTATTTTCTCCCTCCAACTAATACCCTTGAGACTAAAGGACTCATAACTAACATTCAAGAATTCCAAATGAAAATCTATTTGAACCTACAAGATCTATACTAAACACACTATACATTCATATGTTGAAATCATATCCAAGCATCACTTAGCCTAGCTTTACAATCCAAATCTAAAACTCACATGAAAACTAAAAATTTAATATCTAGCATATTTGACTATTCCAGACACATTGGCAAGGCCAAAGGCTAGATAAGACATCATTCTAAGGCACTTTTTTTAATAAATATATTTTATCTAATATTTAATTATAATTAATAATGAGCTCAGAATTCTAGTTAAATGACAAAAAGTAACAAATGGTAAGGCCTAGATAAGGTTAGGATCCTAAATGTTCTATGACATGTACATACTAAAAAATAAAATATACATAATTAAATGTTCATAATAAAAAACTATGCAAAAATAATAAGATATGCATAGTTAAAGACTTTCAAAGGCATGATAACTAAAAGAAAGAAAAAATTTGAGTAATTACATTTTAATATTTAACCATAAAATATATAGAAGATCTATGATTAAGCATCATTAGTAATAAAAGCAAAGAATACAAAACTTTAACAAAATAATTTAACAATAAAGTTGTATTCACTTAAGTAGAATAATAATAATAACAATACCAACAACAACATCAATAATATAATCATATTATTTAGTTTATGAAATTGGAAATTACCTAGTGAAACACATTTGAAAAATTTAAATAAGTAAATAAATGCATTAAATGAAATCATTAAACCTAGGCAAAATTTTATGTTGTGACATCTATGTTGACCAAGGCATTCATATTCTTCCTTAAAATCCCTATTGACACCATTTGTATTGAATGAAGATTAGCATCTTTTACCTAATTATCTCTTTTGACATTCCTTTCTACCACTACCAAACGTTGAAAAATCTAATGCATTATCCCAAAATTCCCTATCTTATCTTCTTGTTTAGTTGCCTCAGTCACTTTTAATCAAGGATCATGTTGATACTCAAGTGCATTTAATCTATGGTTTCCATCTTATCCTCTCTTATTATTCCTATTTATTGAACTCTAAGAATAATCTTGGGCCAAGTGTTTTTCCACATAGATATAATATTCCACTTTAATTTATCATAGTTGATTTGTAGTTGGGCCCTAAAACCATTTTCTCATATCGTTAAACTTTTTATGCTTATAAGAATTTTAATATTTCTCCTATTCTATGTAAGATGATTAAGTAGTTAGAGGTGCTAGAGGATGCAATCCTTGAAAACAACGAAACCACCTCCTTCACCAAATCTCTTACTAAATCTTCTAGTATCTTGCTATTATTATTATTCATCCTTCTCAATCATCATTATCTTTCAATTAGTCAAACCTCCAAAAACTTGAATTATCTCCATGTATTCCATTGTGTTCTTGGTTTTTAGCTCATGTTCAACTCAAGATTTAAGATCATATTGAAAGAACTAAGATTTCATGGTCTCAATGATATCAAGAATTTCTAGTCAAATTTCTTAGTATTACTAATTATAATCTTCCAACATGTTTATTTGTGCACTCTCTTTCAATCTAATACATGCCCCATTTGCTAAATTTTTAGGACAAATATTTTTCACCAAAGCCTTCTAAAACTTCTTCCACATCTTAATAGACCTTTTAGGTATTTCTTTCTTTTATTTTTGAACAAATCCCAACTACCAAGTCTTTGCAACTTTCATAAAAACTATGCAACAACTTTTACCTTTTCTACTTTAGGTATTTGTGTGACTCTAAAAACTTCTCAAATTCATAAAGATAAACATCAATAAACTTGTCATGTTAGTTCTTGCTATACACTTTTGGTGTCTTTACCTAAAACTTAGTGGATAACACTTTTCCTCATCATTATGGTCTTTGCTTCAAGAGCTAATTGAGTTTTAAATGTTTCAAATTTTGTCTACTTTGCCTCAACCAAACACTTTAGCTCTTAGACCTATACCTAATGGTCATCTAGCACATCGTCATATAGTTCTATATGATTCCTTCATAGGTAAATTTGTAGAGAAGCAATTTTATTTTTTGTAATCAATCTTAGATTTCTCAAGTATGGATTTGAACCTAATTGGTGAACTCTTGAATTTTCAAATCGTTTCTACCTTTGGCAACAAAAGTTCATAAAACCTATTTACTTCTATAAAATATTTTTACAAATTCTAGATTTTTTCAAATAGGGCATTCATTTTATCTCACTTACCTCCTCCATCATTGGTTCCTCTAGTTACACATGCTTATGAAAGATTAATTCTATCCTTTTTTTTCCTTCATGCTTTACTACAACCATCACTTTCATAGCACAAATTTCTTTGTTTACTACTTGTATCATTACTCACATATAATCAGAAATGCTTTAGTCTATGGTAGGAAAGATAGAGCTTTAGAACCCAAATTAAGTTGAAGTGGCAACCATATGTTTATAGTATCTTCTAAATTAATTTGAATCAAATTTCTTTATATTAAATAGAATTTAAAAGTAATCTATTAAAACTATTAGAATTACCTTGCACATCCACCATGTATGATTTGGATAAGTTTCATACTTCATACTACTAAAAGTTGATTACAACCTTGAACTTTAATAAAAAAAAATGTTACAACATCATCCTTGCAAGTGTTGTACTACACCATGCAAAATTCTCAAAATTACTATTGGACATAAAAGATTAATAATGAACTTTAGGATGGACTACATCTCAACAACTACAACAACCTACAAGTGTATTAAAAACCATATAATATAAGTTATTCAAATGGTTAAAAAAGTAGCTAAGGATAATCACATAATAAATTGATCCCTAATACAACACACAGAAATATCACAAACAACCCAAACACACATTAAGACATAATAATACTCAAGCTAGCTAGAACACATTCCTAAAGTTACTTACATCTAACTCTAAATTCATTCTCCAAAGAGTAGTGAAAGGGCTTATACTAGAATCCTTTGCCTCTGTTGTCTACATATCCTAGTGACATAAAATGCAAGAAATAAAAGCTATGTAGTTCTCAAAGAGGTACAATGATTAAATTAACATGAAATCCACATTAAACTCCATGTATCAAAATTTTAATTACAGGGATAAATATTTTTCCCATCAAGATTATTATCAAAATTATAATTATATTTCCATAGTTTATACATGGTGATTTCATCATTTTAATCAAATGAATCATAGACTTTTCCATTTAAAAAAAATTATCTAGTGTGTATAAATGAGGTTTTCCATCCTTTGTAGAATTTTTTGTTTTTACTACAATCTTCTTATTCACTTCCATGTATTCTTCCTTCATCAAGGATTTAATTTCATTCACTTAAGTCATTAGTCACAGAAGCTTGTCACTGTTTCTCATGGTCTTATACAAAATAGATTTTGATATGGTTTTTTTTTTCTTCTTATAAGCATGGTTTCCATCTTCATTATTAAGTTTTGTATTTTTTTTTTCATATGAACAAACCTCACCTTTACTTACATCCTCACAAATTTGATTTCCATAATCCAAACTTATCATGAATCATCTTTCCATTCTTCTTTATCAATGTTTATAATTGGTAAGTGGATTTGATTTACAATCACTTTGCTACAATTGTTATACCTATTTCTTGGACTTGATCAGGGTTCATGAATTTTTTCTTTTCATGTGCATGTAATTTTATTTTTTGTATAGTTTCTTTATGACACATCTCATCATCATCTGCAAACTATTATCACTTTTTACTTTTAAGCTTGTTGAAGTCCCATACAAATTGAGTTGTAAATTATTTTTTACATAAATAGTACCCTATTTTTTCTCTCCCATACAAACTACTACTTCACATTACTTCATATAATATGTACTTGATTATCCTTCTTCCTACACACTTTTCTTCATGTGTTCATAAATTTTTTTATCATACCTTAATCATTATGACTCTTTGTAATTGATGTAAACATTCATAATTGGTTTTCTTAATTATTAACATGCATAAACATCATCTCATGAGATTTTCTAAATATTGATGTCCCAGGTTTATCATCTAATAGTCCTCTTTAATCTCAATAATGTTTTTTTTTTGAGTTATTAAGTCGATTTCATGTGAGTAAATTTACTTCTTCTTTGTGTGGGATAAATTAAGGAAAATTTTATGTTGAATAAACATGCATTGATGAGTCATGGTCAAAGGATCACATCAATGGGATCACATCAACATGATCCCATTGATGCATACTTGTTGATGCATCATTTGTTGTGTTGACATGTATGCATCAACGGAGTGTCCAATCTTGCCTATAAATGTGTGTGCACTAACTACATTTATGGTAACTAATCATTATTTGCTAGATAAACTCTTGCATTTTTATCTTTCCAAAGTTTGAATATTTTCTAAGTTCCTGTAGTAGGAGTTGAAAAGTGTATGAATCTTTATTTGAGCACTAATGTACTTGAGCACCTTGATGTGAATAGTAATAAAGATGAGCTTTTTTTATAAACCTTGTAGTACTTGGACTCAACATAATGTTTACTTTATGCATTTATTATTTATGAAACTTCCTTTAATGATTTTAAGTAATTAATTCATATGATTAATTAACATACATAAGTATAACCACTTTGAGCATACATTAACGGTTGGTAATCCCAGTAGCGCCTAATACTTGCTAACCCAGTAGCATTGCAACTTGTTTAGAATGTGTATAGAAAGTGGGGATGGATGCTTATGTTAGGATTAATTAGCTATTAGATTACTTAAATATTTAATTACTTTATCTTTAGCACTTATGCAAATTAAATAAAAATGTAAAATGATAAAAATCATATGTCTTAGTTACACTTAACCATACCTTTGCAATTCACAAGTGAAATTGAGAAGGCTAAAATCACATCCATTAAATTCACTACCTAGACCCAGTGCACTTTTAGAGCTAAAGTCTAAGTAATCTGATTGGATTACTTAGTGAATGGTAGTGATTCATATGGTTGGGTATAGGAACTGTTGACTACTCATCATAGATGAAAAAAGTAATTTATCACATGTTTTCTTCCATTCACTCACAAGGGATTAAAAATTTATTTAAGAAAAAGTCACACTTATATTTAGCAATTTACTTTAGTATGTCATATATTCATGTTTTAATAGCACATCACTTAATATCTAGAAAAAATTTAAAAAAATTGTAAAAATTAATGTAATATTTGGAAGCATGTATAAGGTTTCATAATATGTTGTAGTTTTAATAAAATAATTTCATAATCACTAAAATTTTATTTTCTTTAAATAAATGCTTTCCATAATTTTGTATTCTTAGATCTTTTGGTTGTGGTAGTTATTTCTAAATTACGAACAACTTCATTTCTTCTTAACTCCTAATCAATCCCTTTTTCCATTTTTTTTCTTCTTTCTTTTGAACTTGGTATTGGCTAGAACTTTTATATGATGAAGGATCATGACTTATCGTAACCAACAAAACACTTTTTTACAACTAGTAACATATTATCGTAACCAATGCAATACTTTGTTACAATTTGTAACACATCATCACAACTAACTTAACATAACATACATACTTACAACTTGACTATCTTAGTATAACAACAACAACTTATGAATAAAGATAGTGTATGAATTATCATCTAACACAAGGACATCCTATCCTATAGGATTTAGATTCTTGTGATTTAGGGAGATGAGGGATGATTTTTTTTTTTTTTTTTTGTAGCTGATTGTTTGCAATTGAATGATCCTTTAGTTATTGATTGGCTTCCTTCCTAATGTAGCATTGTCTCTTCATTTATGATGATTTCAGATTTTGGTTCTTTAGTACTTGTAATGACAATTAATATTTTAGTTGTTTAAATTGCTCCATTTCATGATTTTTCTTAATTAAATATGTATGATATGCTTCATCCATAGTTATTGATAAGTGGTTGGTTATTCCAATGCTCAACCATACAAGTCAAAACTATTAACATGCAACCAAATGTAAATCTGTAGATGAACAATGTGAGTATGCTAGTAAGTTGCTATTAAGTTCCTGATCATAGCCTTCCCACTTAGATTTAGCAAGGTGAAAATTGTATGGTTTAACTCTTAGTGAGGTATGTGATAGACTGATGTTATTTATCTTTAATTGTGCTAATTTTTAGCATTATGGAAATGATTATAAATTATAATACTAATTTTAATCAAAATGTAAATATATTCTATCATATTGGTGATAAGCATCCATTCTTCGTTTTCTATACACATCTTGGGTTGATGTAATTGTTACTGAGATTACCAAGTAACTTCACTACTAAGCGAATTAAGTAAAGTCACTATTGGATTATCAAATAATTACACTTTACAATCGAAACTAGTTATTCTTATTCTACCTTACTAATAGACATTGGAATATTAAAGGATTTAGGAAATATAAATGACTAAATAAAAGTAAACATCATGAAAAAGTAAAACTATGCAAAGTGAAATATTGTAATGATGAAGAGAAATCTTGATCTTTATTAACATTCATGAATTGTGCATAGAAGATAGCTATATTTCTATATAACTATATTTTAGAACACTACAAGCATTCACTCCAATTTTAACTTACAAAAACAAGCTACAAGAGTTTTGCTAACTATTGGCAAAACATTGTTGTTTGAACATGATGGTGGGTTGGTATTTATAACCATGACCATGACTCACTACATCACATCTATAATGACATATGCAGAGTTATGATATCATATTCACCATAATAAAAGGTTTTATCATACCCCAACTAACTAAAAACTCATCCTCGAGCTAAAACAAAAGGAGGATAGAGTTCTTTCAGAATTTGTGAGGTTATATATAGACTTTGACATTATGACTCATATGTACATGACTAACTCTACTATGAATGCTGCATTGTGGTTTGAGGAATGTTTACAAAATTGTTATGCAATTCATGATTGACATATATGACAAGAACAAATAAAAACTAAACAAAGCTTGATGTAATCTTCATGTTATAGGTGGTGGTGGCTTCTCCATTGACTCCTTTCCTTTATCATGAAGTTTCTAAAATTGATACCTATTTAGTAGTGCCTTGAGTTTTTCCTCTTCTAATCTTAGATCATGTACTGTCTAGGAAATTTCAGTAATGTTACCTATAGTTGGTACTTCCCAAGGATATGGCAATTGTAGAAACATTTTGTTTACCTTGACATAGCATGCTACAAACTACATTTGCTCTTCTTAAAAGGCTCTAGTCATTTTCTTTCATTCTTGGTAATCTATCATTCTTCTAGTTAGGTTTGCTACAACATCTTTCTAGTCCTAGTAGCTAGCTTTAATCACTTGTAGTTTAGATATTTCCATGTGAAGCTTTTGTTGTTCATCCTTTTTATGTGCAAATTCCTTTTCATACATTGCATATATTGTGGTCACTTGCTACTCTATCAACATGGCTAGGTTAGCAAATTGGAGATTTACTAACTCCATGTGCTCTATCATATCTTCAATCTACAGGTCTTTATTTTTCACTTTGACTTAATGTATGTGGCCATGATTATCCAAGATGGACTATTAATCATGTGTCTATGCTACAATGAAATTGATTCTAGCTTTGGTCATCTACATCTCTTTTTTATTTTTTTACTTGTATACACCCTCTTGATCTCTAAATTCTTTTTTAGCCATTCGTGTTTTTTTGCCTCATTTTACCATGTGTTGATTTCAATGGATGATTTTTACTATATAGTTGGAACTTTCTCCATTGACAAGGTTATGTTTTCACAAGCCAATTATCTAATTTTGAGCTTAACTTAATTAAATTACTCTTTTAGTTGATAAATGCTTTCTTCTAACACATTCTTTTACTTTCCTCTATCAATCAACCTTATGTTCTCAATGGTAATTCTCTTATTTTCTTTTTTCATATAATTATAGCTTTGGCATGGATGTACATTTGGGTATTTGTAGCTGAAGCATTATATACTACTTTCTCATTTTCCATCTCCATTTAGGCATACTTGGCCAATAGTTGATTGATTTATTCATTTCTAAATTGATCTAGTTGATCAAGTGCAACGTATCATCTAGGGTCTTGTCTTTCTGCTCTTAGTGTGGCCAATTCCTTCTATATCCTCTACACTTCTCTTTTACCATGTTGCATCCTAGTTTCTACCATTACTAGCTTATCCTTAGTTAAAATTAATTTTTACTAAACTATTGTGATATCACTAAGAATATCAAAGAGGTTTTTGATGACTTGTCCCATCTATAGTAGTCCTTATAGTATGTCTTCATGCTCAGCTAAGGTCATTTCAACTATAATTTGCACACCTTTTGCTCTAGTAATATTGGCTAGTGGCACATCAAGAATAGTAAAGGATTCTTTAATATGATTTTTGATGACCTATTCTACTCCTATTGCATCCCAATGTTGCATCACATTACCATTACTCCTTCTTTGGTTTCCAACATCACTTGCAAAGATGTAGCATTTCTCAAAATCTATTATGTTCAATCTTCATATACTTCTTCCTATAATAAGACTTAACTACTTATAGGTCTTGTTGAAATTATAGGCTTGTTGGCAATGTCTTGAACTCTATACATGCTTGAGACTTTATAGCTTTCCCAACTTACAATTTTAGCTATCTACTACAAATGACTCATTGAGTGTCTATAATCATGTTATGTTAATGAAACACTTTTTCCTAGTCTATTGGTAATTGGTGTTGACCCACAGGGTTCTATTTGTTTCATTCCTATGATTAGAATATTTCCTACTAGTGTAGAACCCATTGGTTTATCAATGCCTAATAGCTTCTTCACTTGATCTTTCTTTGCAGCACTGGTTTAGAGATTTCAGCATGCAAGGAATTTTAGGCTTTGTAGAGTACATTATTGATGTAGCCCAAAATTCCTACTTATTGGCATAATCTTTTGATGAGACATGGAAATGGTAGAGTATGTTTCCATATCTTCTTCTCCTAAAATCCCCTTTGGATTTCCAAAAATAGTATATGTGCTATATTAGCCTAAAATTTTCCCATTAAGATGGTGCTTCTTCTAGAAACATAGGTGGACATCTTGTTAAGTATTTTAATTGGAAATAAATGATACATCCTATTCTTGAAGTAAATCTTCTCAACTATGGATGATCCACTATACTTATTTTCATTAGTCCCATAGATTCTTTACAACCATAGATTTCTTTCCTTAGTGTTAGATCTTATAGATATTTGGGTAATTTTAGCTCTGATGTTTGGAATAGTCAATGCCTTGGTTGTTGCTTCAACTAAGTATGACACTATGATTCCTTCAAATTTCATGGTAGCATCATCCTATTCATTTTTCCAAAACTAATAAGATGTCTCTAAGTACCATTCACCATTACTTGAAGTGGTGGATCACAGAGGACAGACTTGTAGTTCTTTGTTGACTTTAATAGGCATGAACCCCATGAATGGTACAAAATTCAATTCCACTATGACATTGAACATGATGGACTTTTTCAAGATGGCTTGAACACACTCATTGGAGAGTGTAAAATTTTTTCCTTGCTCAAGAGAAAATAGTACATCAACTTCTACCTACGCATATTGCCATGTTATAGGTGTGGGTTGATGGATGTTGTAGGACTAAGCCTTTTGCTCTACAAAAGAAGTTTTTTCTCTAGTTATTCTTCTATCTCTTCCTTTGGATATTTTCTCCCTTGGTTATAAAGGTCCTTCTACTTTAGGTCTCTTGGGAGGCATATGCAATTATGAATAATTTTAGGATTACCCAACTAACTTAGAAAAATCTCTAATAGTACATAACCCTTTCTTAAGTTATTGGGTTTTAACCCAAATCATTCCTTATTATCAACTTTGTTTTTAATTCAGATTGTACATTTGGAAAAATTGTTATTTAGACAAAATCTTTTTCAAGAAAAATATTCAATTGAAGAATTTTCTAATAGTTACAAACAAGTTTATCTTTGATGACCTATCACAATCATTCATTTCTTATCTAAAATATGTTTAAATGGTTATTTGAGAAGAATCATTAGGTTTATTAGCTTATGTTATGTTAGAATGTCATCTTCTCTTATTATTCTTATCCTTACTTTGTTCTTTTAGGAATTAGAAAAGTTGATACAATTTTTCATAAATCATGCATAATACTTTACTTTACAACTAAGTTTGTCACTCAATGAGCAAAAGGATATAAGACTAACTCAAATTGAAATTGCAGTAAGGAAGATATGGCTCTCTGAATTTTGGAGGTCAGCAAAACAATATGAACTCCATATGTGTGAA
Organism: Gnetum montanum; assembly: GCA_015680685.1. NCBI lineage: Eukaryota > Viridiplantae > Streptophyta > Gnetopsida > Gnetales > Gnetaceae > Gnetum > Gnetum montanum. The sequence continues at coordinate 1,834,014 of MNCI01016273.1, read as the reverse complement.
ATGAGAGAATGAAAAAATTTTCTAACATGTTGTGTGTATATATAGATTTTTATTAGGGATACATCATAGGTATGATAGCATGAATGTGATATCATAGGAGCTCATAAATCATATCTATGATATAACCATAAATATTTTCAAGATTTTGTGCAATTTATGATAGAAACTTTGGATAAAATGAATAGTCTATAAGGTATAGAGAAATTCTAAATGGTTTTTAATCATAGGTGATGCTTATAATGTAATAATGTATCATTGAAGTCATGTGAAAGAAGGAGTTTGAATAAGGTAAGTCAATTAAGCTTTTTAGGAGATATTTAGTCAAAATTATCAAACATAAGAATAAAGACAAGTATGTAGGAAAATACTAATGATTGTATAAGTGTTCTGGAGGCATAAGATGATGTGGAATTGGTCATTAGGTATGAAGTACAAGAGTTATACAAGTGGATCCTTCACAAAGTAGGTTCTAGCCCTTAGTACCCTTGTATAACCACACTTACAAATTTCTATAGGCACTAAAGGAGTTGAATTTAAAACATACTTGCTTTCTAAAATATACATCTTAGTACTGTATCAATGAGGAAACAATACTATATTATACAAAACCATCAAATTATGATTGTATATAATAGTGAGTTGGAATGGTAGTAGCAGGCATTACAAAAAATGAGACTTGAGGTGTCTCATCATAGGAATAATGAATTCTATATGCAATACATGGTTAGAAATTTCATTATCCTTTCCTTCCAATATTCAAACCAAGTTCATACCACTTGCTAGTGACATGACATTGTATCATTCCAAAACCAACAACTACAAGACTATCACAGCTACAAGGAATATTAATACTTGGCAATGAAGTTCAAGGAATCAATTTATTAACAACACAATTTATTTTAAACGAGACTTGAGCATTGGACAAAGGAGTTCCTTCCTACATGGGTAATATATCTTTCTAGCCCCATAACTAATAAAAGTTCAGAAACCTTGAAATTTCTAAGAAGTTAGCTACCTTCAGGCATGTATAACATGTCTTTCCATTGGAACACTCCAACATTTTTATTATGTATGTTTATTAGATTATTACTATGTCAACCTTACCAAAGGATTACCTTCAAGCATGGGTAACATGTCTTTCGAGTGACATAGTAAGGTAGTAATTATTTTTAGAACATACTTCCATTTTTCATTAGAACTCAAGTAAACAATACAACTTAATAGTAGGATAAGACTTATAGTAGTACCCTTAGAGAATCCACAAATCCCCTTGATGTCACACCCCTTTCATTCCAAATTGGTTCTTCACTTTTCTACCTAGGAATAATGATCACAAGTTTATTTTAGTTTTATTATGAAGAGAATATCATTATGCCATGGTAAGAACCTCTTATTATTAGAAATGAGTGGATAGATGATGTTGTTCACTGCATACACAATCAATCCTTTAATGATTTGATAATATAGGGTAAAATTCTCATTATTTTGACTACACCTCGTTTATTCCTTTACATTTTATTAGGAAAATCAACAAAAATATGTACATGAGAAATAGTAAAAATCATGAAAAATATAGAAATGGTAAGAATAAAAAATGTAAAAAGAATTTGAAAGATATTAAAGAATGAAAGATGTTAAGAAATATGAAAAGTATAAAAGAATAGGAAACAAGATTAAAGAATATAAGAATTAATGAGAAATGTGAAAAAGATAATAAGAATGTAAAAAATAAGGTGATGAGACGCGATATCTCATGCACCACGATATCGCGTCATCCCCTGTGATATCGTGTATGTGCTATCACGATCTGCCACCAAATTTATAAATAAGAAGTAGTACTCCCTTCATTTCTCATCCTAGGCTTAAAGTAGGGAAACTCTAGTAGTTTGATCACTCCAGAGATAGAATATTTTCCATGTGCTCACAGTAGGAGTCCCCAAGTGAACGAATCTTTATTCGAGTAGCTTTGTACCTGAATGCAAGTTGTATACAGCAATAAAGATGAGCTTTGTGGATAAACCTTGCAGTGCATGGAATAGGATTTATTACTTATTATTTATTACCTGCATTAGTGTGGCATGAGTATGACTTGATTACGACCATTGACGAATGTGTACGGCTAATCAAGGAATCAGCTGCTCATCGCAATTAGTTTCTCTCACCCTCAACTCCTAGAATGTGGGATGAGTACGACTTGATTATGAGCATCTACGAATGTGTACAGCTAGTCAAGGAATCGACTGCTCATCACGTTTAGGCTAGTTAAGTGCCTCAGTACAACCACTTCAAGCACGTGCGTTACGTGTGGTGATCCTAGTAATGATTAGCATTTTGTAGCCACAGTTGCATAGTTTAGGGTGTGTATGGTAAGTGGGAATGGATGCTGATGCTAGTTAATTTATACTTAGTTCTTAGTTAGAGTTAGTTAGCTCTCTCAAACCTTCACCTTGATAACATAGGAGAAAAATCATAAAAGACCAAAAAATCATATACCCTGGACTTACTTAACCATACACTGTGACAATAACAAGTAAGTCTGGGAAGACAACAAATGATTAAACCCAAGTGTTCCATGGGGTGTTTAGGCATTTAGTCTACCGAGTTCGACTGGATCACGTGTGCTACGCTCGTTTCATATGGTTGAGTGTAGGGGTAGCTCGCCACTCATCATTGGCGCCGTTGTTGAGGACTAACTGTTTGTGCACTGAATAGAACATAAGGGACATCACTCACATCATTGTGAGCCTTAACGAACCTTCGGGTTAATCAAGAGAAAAAATTTATATAACGGTGAAATTAGCACACCAATAAAAACGCCTTCTTCTCATAAGAGCAACTCACCACCTAAGGACCACACACAAGACAGTCGGCAAGATAAAACACATAACCAAAACCAGCCAAGTCCTAAATAATATAAGATGATATATACTCATCCCGATGAGTATATTCCTAATTTTACTTTTATTCTCCATTAGGACGAGTAGCTATGGTGGAGATATTTGCAAGGTAACACTGTGTTACCCCTAGATCGAACAATCTCTCACATGATTTTCCGTGCCTTGGCACAAATAGGCATGACTAGGCTATATGCTAAATACGTTGCAGAGGACTTTGACATGAGGGATTATTATTCCATAGATGTCCAACGTATGAGAGACTTAAAGCAGGAGAGCCAACATACACTGCTGAAGGGCAAGGTCCCGCACATCCTTAGTGAAATAGAAGATGAGGAACCCCTTATCATGGGTTCTTTAGCAAAAGATGTTCCCCCTCCTAACGATGATGAGGAGGTTGGGTATCAGAACTTATGATCAATGATACATGTCCCTGGTTCTGATGCCCGTGAACACCAACTGTTCACATAGGGAACAACCACTTATGCTAAGGACGGGCACTTAGATCGTCACCATGATCGGGGCCATAGCAGCTGAAGAGAAGGCAAGAAACATCGTCATGGTGATGGTTCCCCTTCTTCTTCCCCTTCTTCACATCACTCATCCTCTCCTTCCACATCTGCGTGCAGCCACCATGAACATAAAAGTGAGGATAAAAGTAAGAAGGACGAAATACGTCGATGGGAAGGTCGAGAGAGAGGACAAGGGCAAGGAAATAGGAAGAGTAGGGAACAATGTAGACATCACAGGCATCATGAAAGAGATGATCATGACGAGCCCCTACTCACAACCCAAAGTATGCTTGACATAATGGAGGTAGTTAGGATTCCCACAAGGCATTTAAAGGATAGTCGGATCAAGCATTTAGACATGAATAACATCCCATGATTTGAAGGGGGATACAGTGCTGATCTGCAAAATCATTTATGGGCATTCCACAATGCCTGTGCCTTGAAAAATATAGAAAATGAGTGGTAAAAACTTAAGTTATTCCCAAGGACACTCACCAAGGAAGTAGAGAGCTAGTACCGGTCCTTAGAACTAGAAACCATCAGGAGGTGGAGTACGATGCTAGAACTCTTCAACGAAAAGTATCAAATGTACTCCAGAGTGTCCAATTTGCATAAGCAGATCCAAGGCTAGAAGCAAGGTACACACGAACCCTTGGATGCTACCATGACCCGATACTACACATTGCTACATCGTTGCTTGGGCCATGGGTACGCTCAGTGGGATCAACTTTGCCACATCATGGATGTGCTAAGACATGAAACTAGAAGATCCCTTGGAACTTATGCCCAAGGGAGACTCTCACAACTTAGAGCCCATGAAGTACGTAGCTTGTTGGAATAAGTAGTAAAAGAAGAGGGTGAGCTATGCAAAAGGGAAAGTGCAGAAGAGTATAACCGTGATCCCTCCCTTTGAAAGAAGGGAGTGAAATTTTGTGATGAAGAGGATGAGTCACCAATCGAAGAGTTGGTGAATTGAAAAATCTTGACGATCCAAAAACTAACAATAGAAATAGCAACTACGATAGATGATGTATGGAGTTCCTTAGACCCTAAAATTGAAAATTTCTTAAAAATTTTAGAAGAGTCTAAGGTAGAACAAAGTAGTTACAAAGGTAAGAAAAAGTGGAGAGATTTAGGCCCTACACATAACAAGGGTAAGGGGAAAATCACTAAGTCCGATGTGGCTATGGACTCTGACATAGACAATGACGGTGGATGTGAGATCTGCCACTATGACCATCCTAAGGGATGCTGCCCCATCATCTCACATCTATAGGAGTCTGGGGTGTATGCACTTAATCCAAGACTCAACCAACGGCAAACACCCTGAAGGTTACCTTATCCACAAGGTAACCCAAGGCAGTTCCACCAACCACTAACGTATTATCCAAGTGGAACTCCACCACAGCCCATCAGATTGCATCAACAATGGTAATACCCACAATCATGGGGGATGCCATCACCAAAACATCAGTACCCTTACCGAAAGCCTGACCCTTATGGATATTATGTGTAGCAGTCGATTTCTCCAAGTGACTCTATGAGTTACACAACCCCCAACCATCACTACTAGGTTCGGGAGTACTTCAGAAGGAATCCTCCTTCAGGAGACACTCCATACCCACACCATCCTCCTAATCCACCTGCACCTCTTCCACCACAAGTAGTCCCCATAACACCTCTTGCTCCAACAATGCAAGGGGAACTTCCTCCTCAACCGTAGCAATGTCACGCTGCCAGAGCTGTAAATATCCAACCTACTACTGGTTCTGACAAATGTAAAAAGAGAGGACCTTACTTCAAAACCAAAAGCCTAGACAAACTCTCGTAACAACAAGTGGTTGGGCCCATGTAGACTCCTCCACCATGTAACACTTCGAAGCACCCTTTCATCCAAAATCAAAGCTTAACGCATACGGTTATGTTAACGCATACTGTAACTGACTAGATCAAGGTGGCCCACCTTCCTAAGAAACTAACTGACCCTGGGAGTCCCTTAATCTATTTACAAATCATCGAAAATGAACCACATAGGGCTCTTCTTGACTCATGTTCCAGAGTCAACTTAATTTCACAAGAGATGTATCATGCCTAGAACCTACCCCAACTAAAGAAGAGCAACATTCAACTAGAGCTGGTAGACCAGTCCATCACCATTCCCTTAGGATTGGTGGAGGACATCATTATCACTATGTGTGGTTGGTCTTACCCAACTGATTTCCTGGTGATTGAAGTTAACAACAATGAAGGGGACTTCCCAATTATAATGGGAAGGGCATGGCTTAGTACAGTAGACACATGCCTTAGGATCTGTGATCTTTCCTTGGAAATTTCTAAGATAAACATATGTGGAAAGATCGAGAAGAGGAAAGTTCCATGCATCACATATAGTGATTCATCGAGTGATGACATGGAGGAAATGCCTCCATGTAACAAGTGTGCTCTTGAAACATTGAAACAAAGATGCCTATATGTAGAAACTACACAACCAGTAGTAGACACCCCGTCATTGACAGCTACTTGAAGGAGCAACCAAATATGCATGGAACAAACTAAGGAAATCCATGCCAACAACAAAGCCATAGACACATTGGAATATGAGCGTCACCAACTTCCAACCCTTAATCTAAGATCATCAATTGGGAGAAGTTGGACACTTCTTAGAAACTTAAACAAGCACTCATTATTTCGGATCTCTCCCTTTCCACTCAGTCATGGGGGAGATGGCCACTTGTGCTGATCATATGGGGCCCTCAGTTCTTTTTCGATTTTTATTTTACATGTTTTTATTTTACAACATTTTTGTTTTACAAATTTCTTTAACTTTTCTAGTTTTTGTTTTACACCATCGTTATACTTTTTCCATTTTTGTATGTGTGTCTGTGTGTGCCATCCACCCTATAAGTTTGTCCCATAATAAGCGTTCTTCATGATGGTATGAACTGTTTTCATATTGATTACTAATGTTTGGTTTTTACCTTTAAGTCATAATGTTGATACTAAGGTATGTTTCTTTTGATATGGCAAGTAATGAGACCACTTCATCCATATATCCACCAATTTCTATGGTTTCTCTCAGCTTGGAAATGTACAGTCCCTTCTAACAATAACTTTAACAAATCGGTGACTAGGGATTTCTCAAACTAAGGAAGGACTCATGGATTGAAAAGGGTGTGACTTCAAGGAAACTTGATGCTTTTGTGTTGGTCATTCTCTTGGGTGCTTGAATGTTTCTTCTTAAGTTTTCTTACCGTTCCAATGTTACCCAATTATTGGAAGCTAAGATAAGAAAAATAATCAAGTCTTTGCATGGTGCGGTTCTCACACATAAAAACACAAGAAAAAAACAAAGAAAGTGAGAATTCAAAGAACACCCCTTAGACGAATAAACTTGGGCTACAAGCACTGGTTATGGAACCAAAAGTTTTCCCTCTAACTAAGGCCCTTCTCACTTCCCATTCTCTATTTTGTTTCGTCGGAATGGTGGTGGCTCTTGGAGAGTGCATTCTTGTTGTCCAAGTGGATGGTTTAACCGAATGCATTGATGCGAAGTCACTGGATGTGGTTGGTTTGAGGCCGAGGTTGGAATGAGAATTGCTAAGTCATATTAATCATAAAACACAGAAGGGGTTGTACACCACCTTATTCTTAGGATTCCATTCCATTCTCTTCTCTCCATCCTTCTCTCCATTGTTCACCTCATTGCCAGTTGTATCATTAGTGTACATATTTTGGTTGATGCATTGTTTTATTTTTGGTGAATTCTTGTGGTTAAGACTTTAACTCTTGTTCCATATGACATTCCCAGGGCCTACAGACTCTTTGAATGTGGGTTTGTTAGGGCATTAAGGGCATAAGCCTAGTTTGGGGAGGACCCACTGACATTCCTATTTGGAGCATTAGTTAAATTCTTTGCCTTAACATTTTGTAATTAAATGTATTTTTTTCATTTCCATCTTGACATCCATTTCATCAATGCCATAGTTGTCCCTTTTTATCTATCTTTCTTACTCCTTTTCTTTCTCCATTCTAACGCTACTGGAGGTTTGCAATTAGTCATGGGGGTACGGGGCTTGATTTTTTTCAATTTTCTCCTAGCCCCGAAATTTTTAATTTTCTTCCTAACCCCTACACCTTCGGTAGCCATCATTAATATATTCCCAGATCCATATCATCCATACCACAACCTATCCAATGAGTTTACACAGAAGCAAGGTATCAATTACATGATTATTCAATTACCCTTGCTAATATATGATTGTGTTGTGTGTGCAGATGGTGGACATGCAACAACAGATTGGATCTAGAGCACACACTTGGAATGGAGCAACGTTAAAGTAGCTATGCAAGGAGCAAGATCAATGATGCACTTACGGATGGACAATGAACGTGCAATCTTGGCATTGGCAGCAGCAACACTTCTTTCTCTCTCTCTTTCTCAACTGCCAACTAAGGTCTAATGTCATTGTAATAAGGTGTTCACCCTTGTTGTCATGAACACCAATTTTGTCAAGTCTTGTAATAATGATCCATTCACATGTCATCCCATTAGTTCCATTCCCCTCAATAATTTCATACCTTCTTGATATTATTGTAATAAACTCAAGGAAGAGTTTTCATTTAGTCATGGGGGTATGATGAGACACGATATCGCATGCAACATGACATCGCATATGCAATATCGCAGCCATCACGATATCGCATCCCATGCGATATCACGTACGCAATATCGCGGTCCACTGCCAAATCTATAAATAAGAGGCAACACTCCCCTCATTTCTCATCCTAGGCTTAAAGTAGGGAAACTCTAGCAGTTTGATCACTCTAGAGATAGAATATTTTCCATGTGCCCGCAGTAGAAGTCCCCAAGTGAACGGATCTTTATTTGAGCAACTTTGTACCTAAACGCAAGTTGTGTACGGCAATAAAGATGAGCTTTGTGGATAAACCTTGCAGTGCATGGAATAGGATTTATCACTNCATTACGTGTGGTGATCCCAATAACGATTAGCGTTTGGTAGCCACAGTTGCATAGTTCAGGGTGTGTACGGTAAGTGGGAATGGATGATGACACTAGTTAATTTAGACTTAGTCCTTAGTTAGAGTTAGTTAGCTCTCTCAACCCTTCACCTTGATAGCATAGGAGAAAAAGCATAAAAGACCAAAAAAATCATATACCTCGGACTTACTTAACCATACACCGTGAAAACAACAAGTAAGTCTGGGAAGACAATGAATGATTAACCCCAAGTGTTCCATGGGGTGTTTAGGCATTTAGTCTATGGATTTTAACTGGATCATGCATGCTATGCTCATTTCGTATGGTTGAGTGTAGGGGTACCTCGCCACTCATCATAAGGTTTGGTACCTAAGTGTCATAATTGACACCTCCATGACTATTATCAAAAGTGAAAACTTGGAAGATTGAATGAGTAATAAATAGTCTAGTGTGCAAGGTAAAGTCTTTAGAAAAGTAGGGAAAGTGATGGAATGGTTTAACATATTGGATATTAACAAGGATAAGTTTCTATGAATTCATTGGATGATAGATTTGCATGGTGCCTAATTGATACATAGCATGAATGATATAAGGTCCTTTTCATGAGATTTAAAACTTAGTATTTTGTAGGAGATGATTTGGGTTATAAAGGACTTTATCTCTAGGCTTGATGGATACTTCTCGAATTTTAATCTTATGTATATATTTGGTAAACTTCTTATGGATTTCATTACTAATTTGAGCTATTAGTTAATTTTCATCTAAGCGATTGAAATTTATTAATCATTCTTTTAAAGCTAATTCTAGGTTCAAGTTAAGTGTGCTAGTAGTTCCAAGGGTATTTAACTCTATTTGGATTAGTAGCATTGGTAGTTTTTCATAAACTAACTCATATGAAAAATACTGTATAGGAAGTTTTGAGGTTGATCGATATGTTCAAAGAGCATCATTAAGTTTAGTACACTAGTCCTTATTATATCTACTAATAGTTCTAATTAATACTCTTGTAATTTCTTTATTAGTTACTTCACCTTGATCATTCTCTTAGGGGTGATAAGGTGTAGTTAATTTATGATTAATTCCAAGTTGTTGCATTAGATTTGTGAATGTAGCTCTAGTGAAATGAGCCTTGTTATCTATTATTATCATGCATGGTACTCCAAATTTATTCACCACGTGTTGTTGAAAGAACTTTGTAGTTATTATGGCTATGCAATCCTTAACTGCAACTAATTTTACCAACTTAGTGTAGTAATCAACTATTACTATAATGTAAGATCTTCCTTTTAACATTGGTTTGATGAACCCTATAAAGTTAATTTATCATATATAAAAGGGTTCTAATGGTTATATCCATTCTTGTGGCCATTCATTTTTGGAAGTTATTCTTTCATTTCTTTGGAATCTCTCACAAGATTATGCAAATTGATTTCCATCCTTGAATATGGTAGGCCAAAAGTAGCCTACCATCATTAATTTGAGTACTGTATGTTGTCTTGAATAGTGACCACCACATGGTCCTTCATGTGTATCTTGCAAAACTCTTTGTTAATTTTCTTCTAGAATAAAAAACCTTATTAACTCATTGACATATATCTTATAAATATTTCTATTAATTTCCATATACCTTTTTACTCTATGAGAAATTATTTTCTATGCTTCTTATCTCATTGAGTAGGAAGTTATTGTATGATAAGATATGTCATATGATTAGCAGTCCTTGACTTCACTATTAGATCTACAACCATTGTTATTTCTATAAATAAATTCTCATTCGAAAATTTGTTTGAAAGTGATGCTTCATTTTCTTGAGGTTCCCATCTTAATCTTGATAAGTGATCAAATATAACATTTTCAATTCCTTTCCTATTGATCATTATGATATCAAAATTTTGTAAGATGACGATCCATCTTATCACTTTTGGACATACCACTAGTTTATTCATTAGAAACCTAATGGCACTATGGTTGATATGAATGTAGATGAGGTACCTAAGCACATAATGTCTAAACTTTTCAAGAGCATATACCACAATGAAAAGCTCCTTTTCTATGTTAATATAATTAAGTTGTGCCCCTGTGATGCTTTGACTAGTATAGTGTATGTAATATGGTTGATTCTAATCATCAAGTTGAGTTCACACTGCCTCCAAATACATAGTTTGAGGCATCTTTCATGATGTGAAAAGGCTTAGACCAATCCAAAGTTGGAAGGATTGGTGTCTTGATCAATTTCTATTTTATGATCTCAAATGCTTTCTCACGTTGTATAGACCAATGAAATGGTGCATCCTTCTTTGTTAATTCAACAAGAAGTTTTGTGATCTTTCACGAATGTTCAATCAATCTCCTATAGTATCTTGTATGATCAAGGAATGATCTCATGTATTGAACTATTTGTGGCATTTGAGTGATGTTCAGACAACTCTCATCTTTTCTAGATTTATCTCAATTCCATTATAAGATACCTTCTATCCTAGAACTATACCATCTTGGATCATTAAGTTGCTCTTTTGCCAATTGAGTTTAAGATTGGTTCTAACAAATCTTTTCAAACAATGCTCTAAGCAATCCAAGGCTTGTTTAAAGTTGATCCCATATGTGGAAAAATCATTCATAAATACTTAAAATCCATTGCCAATCTACTTTTGGAATATGATAAGGATAAGTCTCTAGAAGGTGGCACGAGCATTCCATAGGTCAAAGGGCATTTGTCTATAGGCAAACATTCCCCATAGAGTAGTGAATGTTGATTTCTCTTGATATTTTAATGCAATGGAGATTTGATTATATCCATTATATCCATCTAGGAATTTATCATACTAATGTCCCACATTATTATCCAGGACTTGGTTAGAAAATGGTAAAGGAAGATGATCTTTGAATGTTTCCATGTTCAACAATCAGAAATCAATACATACCCTCCACTTGCCACCCTTTTTTTGGATAATGACTAATGGGCTAATAAATTTACTATCTGCAATTGGATAGATGAATGCTATTTTCAATAGTTTCTCCAACTTTTATTTGACAACTTCTTTGAGTTTGGGATTCAATCTTTGTTAACAATGGCAATTGTTTTGACAGTTGGATCTGTGTAGATTTGATGTTGACAAATGCATGGATCAATACTAGTGATCTCATCATAAGACCATGCAAATGTAATTGGTCATTTATTCATCACTTCCAATAATTTTCTCTTTTATTCCTTATCAAAATGACATTTATAATTACTACTTTTTTTATGTTAACAAAAGCATATTCAAGTACATCCAGTATGACCTTTAGTTCTAGTGGTTCTAGTTCAAGTCTTTCTAGTATTTCAAACCTTTTGCATTCAATATATTCCTCTTGTTATGAATTAGTGTAAGAAGTTTGTGTCATATTTATTCTAGTTTGTCTATTTCTACAATGTAGGCACTTGTTATTTTGTCTATTGGTTTCATGCATATGTTTGACTTTGATTCCTTCTTGATCAGTCATTAGATGCCTTCTTGTCTCAAGGCTAGTGCATATAGATATTGTTGTACACATATGTCTTTAATACATCTATTACACGCTGTCTAGATTTTCTACACATAATTATACCTATTATCACTATATGCAATACATGGAACTCTATGTCTTTGAATGATCCTTGTTTCATCTTCCTTGGAAATTTCCAAGGACAAGTCTCTAATTTCTAGCTTAGCATTCATAGTGCTAAGCCATGCTCTCACCATGATTATAAGAAATTTCCTTTTATTCTTCCCCCTATGTTTGATCAAAAAATCAGTAGGATAGGATCAACCACTTATGATAGTGATCACATCTTCCACTTGTCCAAGTGGAACAATGATTGACTAATCCGCTAGCTCTAATTGTATGTTACATTTCTTTAATGATAGAAGATTATAGGTCTTATACATGTCTTGTGAGATAAGATTAACTTCTAATTGATAATATAATAGAGCCTTAAATGGTTTGTATCATATTATTTGGAGGTAGACTAAGGAACATCTTGGATATGTTTTCTTCTTGGGAAGTGCTTTTTCTTTGATCCAATATGTAATAGTTTGAGTGAGCATGAAAATTATTAAATTTTATTTTTACAGATGGTAGAAGCATAGTGTTCTCCTAAGGACTATGCGTAGATGGGATAGAGTTAGATGAAGTCCTTGTCCTTCCAACATTTTCTAGACTTACCTAAAAGAATGAATATTTCTTGGATCTTGGTTCACTTTTCATAATGTCCTCTTGTAAGGTGACTACCCTAGTAGCACTCTTTGGTTGTGGCTATGTTGGCAATTTTCCTTGCATGACTAGTGGTAGTGCTAGTGATAATGGATTAGGAGCTTGGTATGAGGAACCAATTGTTGGTTGGAATATGTAAGAATTAGAATCTATGCATGAGGTAGTGGGTCTATGGTATTTTGGTGGATAGTAAGAAAAGAAAGTATGAATGTAAGTGCTTCCAAGAAAGATTGGACATTGCACATAGTATCCATAGGGATTAGGTTTTCTATATGGATACTATTGTCTTGGTGGTGGTATTCCTCATGCTTTTGGTTGTTTCCACTACTATTGGAATTACTCTTGTGATGAAGGATAAGCCTCCCTTAAATAGTATGATAAGGTAATTTCCTAGGCATCTGTTTCTTGACAAAATTTGAATTGAGTACATATGCCTCAAACTCTTGTAACTGGACCATAAAAGGATAATATCCCTTAGGATATTCATATTGGCACACAGTACACCCTTCATCCTTTTCTGAGCTTTAGTTTGTTAATTCATCTACTATAGCAACTTTTTCTTTGTTCTTATAGTTTTAATGCATGTTATCTCTTTTCTTGTTTTTGTCCTTACTTTTGTTAAAGGTTTGTTTAGTCCTTTCCTGTACTATCTTTAGTGCTGTAGCAAACTTGTCATCTATGATATCCCACATTTTCTCTACCTTTGTTGCAATATCATTGATTGATTTTTAGATAGGTAGAGTCTTCTATTGGATTGTATCCTCTAATGTTTCTTCCTCTTAGGATTCACATATTTTTACATTCCTTTTTCTGATTGATGGATATCAATTATACTCTTTGGCCAATTCCCTTTTTCTTGGCTATGCATCTTCTTTCATCATTTGGTCTATTAGTCTTTGAATCTAATGAGTTATCATATTAGATAATCTACCTTGAGCATATATCTTAATGGTTTCTCTTGTCTTATTCCTTCACCCATCAATGCTATGTCATAGTTGTTCCCGTTGAGAAAATTTATGGCTTAGGCATATATGTAATAAGGAAGAGTACCCACACATTGCTAGATCAAGGGATTCATGTATCCCTTGTTTCCATTCTTGGATTTGTTTTCTCAATTTTGACATTTTTGAGTTAGTTTGATATTTTTCATTGAAGAGTTCTAGCGTGGTACTCAATCTTCAAATTAATTCTATTTCTAAGGATATGCATCAACTTTCTTCTTCCTTTATGAGTATTCTACAAAACTACTTCAATCTTTGTCAATCATTCTCGATGTTTTGTAAGGCAGAAGCATCATGGAAGGCTTGAAGATGGTGTTGTGAATCTGCATAATATCCACCTTTAAATTTTAAAATATTTTTCATGTCAAGTTTCTTGATGCAATTTTCCCTCAAATGCTTGGAAGGAATGTATACAACTTCCCTAAAGTTGATCATGTTATGAGTGGCTAAAAAGAGTTCTCCATAGTCTTTGGATTTGTGAATTATTGTAGCAATGATTCCTTTGATTTCCATGATGCTCTCATCCTTCATGTCTAATCCTTTCTCTTCTTTTATCGTGGTCATCTTTCACTTCATTAGGATTCCTTCTTCTATGTGCATGTCTCTCATGATATGTCCTTCTTTCCCCAACATGATACCTTACGCTTCATTCTCTCTTGCTAAAATCTATGGATGAATGTGAGGAAGAAGATGAAGGAGTTGGAGAATGGTGTCAGCTAGTTCTCCTTCTATGTCTTTTTTATTCATCTCTTATTGATTCATTGGAGGCCTTAGGCCTTGAATTCCTCCTAAGTCTAGAGTCCTTATTTTTTGTAGGTGTTTTTGCAAGAGCTAAATGTAGTTTTATTTTAGCAAGATCTTCAATAAAAATGATTGGTGTTTGGAAATGAGACTCGTGAGTTTGATAGAATCTCTTACTATAGAATATAGCATCTTCTTTTTCTTTCAAGACAACTATCTATGATGCCTTCTTTCCTTTAGGACTATGATATGGTGGATGCCAAGGATCCTCTTAGGGGCCAACCTTTCTTGCAATTCCTTTAGGACTATGATATGGTGGATGTGGGGAGCGAGGGCTACCACTTTACCTAGTGCAACCAATGATAGGGATAAGAGTGGATAATGACTCATATTAATAGGATTTGGATTAGTATTTATTTGATGCTGAATCATGAGGTTGCGCCCATGGGGTAGGAGAGGCATGTGGGTGTACCCCTGCAACATGTGGGTGTAGTCTTTCCAAGTTTAAATGGACATGGCTATTAAAGCCTTGGTTTAGACCTTTAGTTGAGGAGATTTGGGATGCATATCCTAATGGTTTAGACCCTCATGACATTTTAAAGAAGGGGTTGCTTCAGCTAAAGCATGTGATTCAAGCTAAGAAGATGATAGAAAAATACTCCTTCACAGCTTTCAAGCCCTCCTTGAGGGCAAAGCTCTTTGACATCCAAGCCAAACAAGAGGGGGTGGAGCTTCTATTGGAGGAAGAACATGTGGTGCTTAAGGAGCTTTAGGAGATGGTTACTGATGAAGAGGCTTATTAAAGATAAAGGTCCAAGGTGTAGTGGTTAAAGAAGGAGGATAGGAATACTGAATTTTTCTTTGCCAAGGCAAAGGTCAATTTTGGTGCTAGAAAGATTTAGTAGCTTCACCATAAGGGTGCAATGGTTTCAAAGACTATTGATATTGTCCAAATATTATAGTAATATTAGGCTGGTATTTGGAGGTTTAGAGAAACCCCTAGGTCTCTATTCCTATTGAGCCAATGATGAGTATTAAGGAAAACCAATGGCTCCTTAACCCCCATCACTATGCACAAATTGGAAATGGCCATGGCTTCACTACAAATGCTAGTGCTCTAGGCCCAAATGCATGGCCTATTGAATTCTTTAAGTAGTTCATTAATCTTCTTGGCTGCAATATTTTTTATGCCTTTAATCTAATGCTACACTAGCAATAGGTAAGGCATGAAATCAATTGCTCAATTTCTCTAGAATTGTCCTGATTCCTAAGACTCTTAACCCCACACACCCCTCCCACTTTCAGCCGATTGTGTTTTTTAATACACTATTAAGACTTTTTATGAAGAATATTGTTTGGTGTCTAGTCCCTCTCATGCCTAAGCTAATGGGAGTTCAACAGTTTGACTTTGTTAAGGGTCACTATATATAGAACTAGATAATTCTATTATAGGAGATTCTACATCCTTTGAAGGAGACCCAATATCCTAGCATGTGCTTGAAGCTAGATATCACCAAGGCTTATGATATGATTACCTAGGAGGTGTTGAGACAAGTCATGTTCAACAAGGAACTTTTCGAAAACTTCATCAACCTTTGCCTTCACCTCCCAGAATCTGGGACCTATTCCTTTGATGTTAGTGGTCAACTATGGGGTTTTCCTTCCTAGGATGGGGGCTTTGTCAAGGTGATCCTCTTTCCCCCTATCTATTCATTATGGTCATCGACATGATATATACATATTACAAGTAGGAAGGGGTATGGGGTATAAAAGAACATTTTGCTAATGACACCATTTTCTTCTCCCTGGAGGTAGTGCTTTAGGCACAATCCTTCAATCAAGTTCTCATGAGAATGGCCAAGGAGATGGGTCTAGAAATCAATAGAGGTAAATCTGCCCTACATTTTTTCAATATTGATGGTCAGGTGAACGGGTTGATTAGTTAGGCTTTGGGTATCCTTCCTAGTACTTTTTTTTATTCATACTTGGGTACTCCCATGTACAATTGGAATTGAAAAAATTCATGGATTGGTTTGCTACAAAAAATACAATGGATTGGATATTGGTCCACTTGTTTCTTGACCAGGAAGGGGCATATTCTTCTGGCTACATTGGTACTTTTAGCTATTTTCTATTTTACGATGTCTATGGCCAACCCTCTAGTTGCCATTATGAAATGGATGTATTAACTGATTAGGCATTTCATTTGGTTATGTGAAAAAGGAGGTGAACACATCCATATTTTTGGATAGGATAAGGTGGCCTAGCCAAAGGTAGTTGCTGGGCTGGGAAGTTTAAAGTTTAGAGTTTTCATTCCTATGGGGCTTTAGCACCTACTTAACTATTTCATGTAGACTCATGAATATGTAGCATAATGGATTATAATTATGCAAAATAAATACCAACAGTGGAGGGTAGATAGTAGGGATTCCTATATCTAGTGGGATTTATGCTAGCATGCCAATAATATGACCAAAAATAATTACTTAGAGGGATGACTATGAGATCTTATCTGACATATTTACCCTTCAATTTAGGGTTGGAAAAGAATTAGGGCAAGGAGACTCCCTGAAAAGATAAAAGTATTTTTATGGCTTGTGCTATAGGGTGCATTGTCACTCCACTCTCTCTTGCATGCATAGGGGCTACCTATCCCTAACACTTGTTCACTATGTTTGAATGTGTTGGAGACTACTTTGCACTTCATCTACCAATGCGCCTTTTCTTAGGTTGTTTGGCATACTTTGGCCTCACATCCTTCTCTCCTTCTCTTTGAGGATTCCTAGGAAATGACAGCTCTATGGTGTTTGTGGTGAGCTCATAACACTTTGATTTTTCAATTTGAGCATCTCTCTCCCTAAGGTTAGGTTGTGGTACTTGGTTCCCATTTGTGGATTGAAGCAATAAATGCAATGGGGGTCACCCCTACTTTTGAGCCCACCTCTCAAATTTTTCAAGCCAATTTGATGTTGTAGAGCAGATCAATTAGGCAGATCTCCTTCCTACTTTGACTGGAAATCCTAACCTTGTGGATGGGACCTTCTTCAATAACTAGAAGAACGATGTTATGGCTTTTCATGGGGTGTAGATTGTGATGATGGAGAAAGCTTTTGTAGGATATCTTAATCTTCTTGATGTGGGTGAGGTTATCTTTCCCATTGGATGTGGGTTACAAGATGCAAAGGATTTTTTCCTAGGCCCAATTCCCAAAATGTGAAGTGGGAAGGTGCCCAGGTCAACTTTTCCGTAGCTATGGAAGGACATTGTTGAGATGGTTGACCATTTCTTTGTCCAATCTAGCAATGTGTGGAATCTCTGGTGTTCCCACTTCACTTTCCTTAAATGTTTGAGGTAGGGATAGGTTGTTAACTTATGCCAATGTTTCTTGGCTTTCTTGCATTATCATCACTATAGGCATCACTTGGGGCTTATTCTTGCCTTATGGTGAGCATCTCAACTATTGAACCCTTGGCTTGTTAGGTCTTTTTCTATTATCTTTTTCTATTATTTATGTGTAGTGGTGACTATCCTTCCTTAATTTGGTGGGGGATGGTGCATCGTGCAATTCTAGTTTGGGGAACCCTTCAGTGGATGAAGATTATTTGGTTGAGTTGAGCTTTGGGCTGATGCTAATGGATGAGAGGCCATGACCTTTGATCCTTGTAGTGGACCTCATCCATGCTACAGTAGAGGTGACCAAGGTGGCTCGACTAGAGGAAAGGGTGTGGTGGGAGGACAAATGGCAGCATAGGAAGGAAGAGTTTACTTGCTTCCTAGAATAGACCACTTTACGCTTGAAGGTAGAAGCCAAAGAGGATCTTAAGAGGTATGATATGAGAGAGGCTATGCGTAGGAGTGCTATGGAAATTGAGCTATGGTAGCTCCTGAGGTAGGAGCTCATTAGGAAGGAGTAAGAAAGGGTTGCTAGGGAGGTAGAGGAAGCAATGTAGAGGGATAACTATTGACTTGTGATTGAACAATTACAACACTAGCAAGATTTAACTCATGAAAACAACATTTACCATTGGCTTTAGGCAAAAAATTCCCTTATGTCATAATAAATGTAAATTAAAAAATCCCTTGGGATGTGTTATAGAGGTTTATTTGGTGCACTTTGCCTAATCTTCATCCAGATGCACTGGGTAACAAAGGTGATTGACACCTAAAGGATGAGGCTTACAAAGAATTTTAATAGGCAATGGCCTTCATGGCCACTGAAAGGCAACAAGAGATTTTGGATGCTATCCACTATTAGCACCATGTTGGTTGTGCATGCTCTTAGCTACAATATCCAGCTTAGGTGCTGGGGTGTGTTTGTTTCTTGGGCTACAAATGTGGTTGCCTTGATTTGGGTGTTAAGTTATGCTTTTGTCATCTTTTTGGGGCTATGGGGTTTTAGGGTTTGAGAACTCTAGTTTTGTATTTGGCTCTTGGTTTTGGGGGGTTTGAGGGGTTGTCTTATACTGTACGCTATTTTGGTTGACCATTTTGTTGGGTCTAAGGTCTATCGTATGGCTTGTCTTAAATAGGAGATGGTTCTTAAGGCTTGGGTGCTTGGGGGATTTCCTCTTTGTGTTACTTCTTTATTACCTTTGTAAATATTTCTCATTAATACATTGCCCAAATGTTTCTAAAAAAAGGGTTATGAAGAGACATATTGATTTAGGCTTAGTGGGAAATTATTTAGTTATAGCCCTGACAAAGAGGAGTTCATTAGGAAATCGAACAACTCCTCAAGGCGAGGTTTATCTATTCCATTGCAGATAGTGAGAGGGTTAGTCCACTTGTGATTGTGCCTATGAAAGGTGGCAAGTGGTAGGTCTGCATCAATTTTCAATTGTTAAACATGGAAACATTCAAAGATCATTTTCCATTATCATTCATTGATTAGGTGTTAGACACCATATCTAGGCATTGCTATTACAGTTTTCTGGATGATTATAATGGCTATAACCACATTCAAATTGTGCTAGGGGACTAGGCTATAACAATATTCATGAGTCCTGAGGGGACCTTTTCATATTGCAAGATGCCTTTTGGTCTATGCAATGCTCCTACTACATTCCAATGCCTAGTTTTAAGTAGTATATTGGTAGTGGGATGGAAGTTTTCATGGATGACTTTTCCACTTATGGAGCCACATTTGAGCAAGCCAAGGACTACATTGAGTAAGTACTAAAAAGATGTATGGGAACAAACTTGTGGCTTAATTTTCAAAGAATCCATATCATGGTTTAAGAAGGCATTGTATTGGGGCATCAAATCTCACAAGTAGGGATTTAGGTTAACCCTAAAAAAATAAGGATCATCCAAGGAATCACTCATCAACTAGAATAGTCAAAGATGTTCGATCATTCCTTAAACACACTAGTTACTACCAGCAATTCATAGGGAATTTTTCTAAGATCAAAAAAGCATTGGTTGAGCTAATAAAGAGTGATGCTTCATTTTTTTGGACCAAGGAATGTGAAAAAGCATTCCAACAATTGCAAGCGAAACTTATAAAAACTCCAATTCTACAGGCACCCAACTGGTCTAGACCATTTCATGTTATGATGGATGTATCAAATTATATCTTAGGAGCTATGCTTATGTAGTTGGAAAATAAGAAACATCCATTGCACAAGCTGAAGCATTATGGATGCAAAAATGAACTACACCACCATAGAAATAGAATTGATGGCAATGGTATTTGCTCTAGAGAAGTTCAAGCACTATGTGCTTGGATATAAAGTATTTATGCACATTGACCATAGTGTGATTCACTTATTGATGAATAAGCCAATGCTAAGACCTTGTGTCATATGGTGACTTGTGATCTTATAGGAATTCTATCTTACAATGGTAGACCGGAAGGGAACTGAGAGTGTGGTCACTGATCACTTGTCTCAGTTGCGATGGGACAACAAAGAGGAAGAAAGCCTACTATTTGATATGTTTCCTAATGAACTCCTCTTTGTTGGGGCTATAACTAAATAATTTCCCATTGAGCCTAAATGATATGATGGAATTCTCACCTATCTTCTCACTTAAGAGATGTCACAAGGTTTGGACCACCAAAATAAACAACATTTTTTTCACTAGGTGAAATGCTTCATGAAGATCAACAGATAGCTCTACAAGGTGTACACTAATGACCTAGTTTGTTGATGTGTCCTTGATGCTAATCAACTACACATTCTCCAAGATGCTCATGAGGGTTCTTGTGGGGGCCACTATGTTGGGAGACACATGACCATTATAATCTTGATTGTAGGGTATTGTTCACCAGATATTTTTAGGGAAGCTCATCAATTTGTCCACTCTCATGAATGCTGCCAACGA
Organism: Gnetum montanum; assembly: GCA_015680685.1. Classification (NCBI taxonomy): domain Eukaryota; kingdom Viridiplantae; phylum Streptophyta; class Gnetopsida; order Gnetales; family Gnetaceae; genus Gnetum; species Gnetum montanum. Next base: position 1,813,310 of record MNCI01016273.1, on the reverse strand, counting down.
GATGGTACAACAACTACTTAAATGGAGGGACCTCAGTAGTGAATTTAACCACTAGAACCCTTAGACATACGGGGCATTAATTTCATGGTTTCCATGATGCCCATGTCAAATGAAAAGGCATACATCATAGTCGTTGTTAACTATTGTATGAAATGGGTAGAAAAAGTAGCCATCATCGACTATACATCTTCTACTACTGCTTGATTTATATAACAAAATTTTGTAAATAGGTTTTTGATAATTTTTGATAATGGAACCTACTTTATAGGAACTACCTTTCAAAAGCTTATGGAATGCTTTGGGGTTGAATATAAACTAACAACACCCTACCACCCCCAAGTCAATGGCCAAGCTGAGGTTGCAAATATGAAAATCACAAAGATCTTAACAAGAATAGTTAGCAAATATAGGAGAGATTAGAGCACCAAACTCAATGATGCTCTTTAGTCCTACCACTCAACATGGAAGCTTCCTATAGGCTATTCTTCCTATGATTTGGTGTATGGAAAATTACCAACACTTCCTATTCAATTCGAGCTCTGTACACTTTCAATAACCTATGACATTGACCTTGACTTAAGTCTAGCATAAAAATAAAGATTAATGAATCTCAACTTGATAGACAAAGATCGATTGATGGCCCTATCATCTAACGAATTACACAAGGCATTCAACAAAAAGTGCCATGACCTCAAAATTAGGAAAGTCAAATTTCAACTAGGAGATAAGGTCTTCTACTAGAACCCCACACATGTACTTCAACAAACTAAGTTCTAGACATTGTGGGAAGGACCTTATATCATTTACAAAACTTTTCCTTTTGGGGCTATGATGATCTACAATCCTAGGACCCCAGACAAGAAGCAATTGGTTAACATACAATAAGTCAAACCTTTCCACAAGCCTAAGCAAGCCAATGCAACAAATGCCTCATTGGATGGACAACCACAGTTAATCTTTTAGATCTTCTCCTTTCCACTTAGTTGTGGGGAAGATGGTCATCCATGCTAACTATATAAGTAACACCTTAGTTTTTCATCTTTTTGTTTTACAACATTATTAGTACATTTTATTTTTCTTAATTTCTTTACAATTTCTTGTATATTTTTCTTTATTTTGGTATGATTTTCTTATTGTGTTTTAATAATAATGTGCCTTATTGACAAATGGGTATAGTGTAGTTATTTGATGTGGGCATGTGTTGTCTAGTTATTTGATTGTTGGTGTCTAGATTATAGCTTTGAATTTTGTTACTAATAACTTGGAAATGGTTTCTTTTTCATGAAGCAAATAGTGAGTCCACAACATCCACCCATCCACACACTCTGATTTTCCTTCTAGAAGTGTGAGGTCCTTTTCCCATCAATAAAACTTTGATGAACTAGTGACCTTGGTAGTTTTTGGACTTGGGAAGGATTCAAAGGTTTGAATAGGGTGGGAATTCAAGGGGACCAAGTACTCTTTGTATCTTTCTACTTACTTGGGTGCATGTGTGTTGTCATGGATTTCTTACTATTCTATGTCAACAAATAAGAGGAATTTAAATAAGTCTTTGCATGGTGTGGTTTCCATATCAAAAGAAAAAAAATAACAAAAATGATGGAAATTCAAAGCACATCCCTTAGACAAAATAAACGAGCTACAAGCACTAGTTATGGGACTAGAAAGGCATGCTACCCATGCCTGAAGGTCCTCTAACTAATTCCCTTTCTCACTTCTTTCTTCTCTCTTCTTCTTAAATAAGGAAAAGTAGTTGTTCTATGTGAGAACTCCTATGTCTCAAGGGGATGGACTGGTCTTAGAATGGTGATGTGAAGTCATTCAACATAGTTGGTTTTGATCCTGACTAAGAATACATTTTATCAGGTCGTTTAGCCATAAAATTCACAAAGGACTTCATGTGACCTTAATTGGGAATCCCATTCCACTCTTTCTCATCCATCTATGCTTTCCATGCCTCACCTCAGTACTGATTTCATGTTCTTGTTTAATGTCTTGGTTTGATGTGTTAAAATTCTTAGGTAGTTTCTTGGGGATATTTGTACTTCACTTTTCATAACTATTAATCATCCATGGGGCCCAAAAACTCCTTGGTTTGAGGTTATGTAAGGACATCAAGAGACTTGTTCCTACTTTGGGAAGGCCCCACTTGCATATCCTTTGGTTGGGTTAGTTAAGTTCTTTATCCTTAAACACTCTCACAATCAAATCCTTTTGCATGCCCCATCAATGACATCCAATTGTGTGCATCTTCACAACATTTTTTTATGACATCTTTTTCTTTTTATTGTTATGAATTCGTTAACCCTCCTCAAGCATTTCATTGCATTCAAGCTATTCAAAATTTAATAATGGATTGCTTATCCATTCCATCCTATTTTTTAGTCTTCTTGCTAACACTATTGAAAGGAATTAATCCACTATAATTACAACATAGCCAAGTGTAACTACTGATGAGTCAAGGTACCTAATAGCTATACATTACACCTTGCACACGAATCCCTAATTTTGTTGTGATTATAGTGGGAAGCATGGACTAGAAGCGGGATTATCTTCACCAAAGGATAAGTAGCAGTGCCATGCGACAAGGATCTTTCATGATTATTGAATATTGTTTCTCACTTTTCAACTACCAGAGGAGTTGGATGTTAGTGTTGTCTAGGGTGTTCAATTCTATTGTCATGAACACCCACTTTTGTAAAGATTGTAAATCCGTACACTTGGGTACTTAGAGTCTATCTATTCCTTCTAAATCAATTTTCATGTTAGTTAATAATCCCATACCTTCCCAATATTTTGTAAGAGACTTGTTCCTCTTTTTGTTCACTTGAGGATGAGTTTTCATTTAGTCATGGGGCTATGATGAATCGTGTTTTACCTAGCTCTGATATTGAAGCCTTGATATAAGATACTTGATATTGAGTCCTAGGATGCGATGTCTAATATTTGATATTGCAAGGTGTGTGCTAGCCTATAAATATAGCACTTGGGCATACAGTTTGACATAGTTTTTTTCATAGCATAGTAGAGCTCTTGTAGTTTCTTTTCTCCAAAGTAAGAATATTTTCCAAAGTTCTCATAGCAAAAGTCATTGAATGTATGGATCTTTATTTGACCACTATTGTACTTGAGCATGGCAGTGTATGCGATAATAAAGATGAGCTTTCTGATCAAATCTTGTAGCACTTTGGCTAGCTTAAATATTATACTCATGCATTTAATTTTTTTATGTAATTTCAATTAATACTACTAAGTAATTAAGCTAAAGCAAACCAGCTAGATTAAATAGCTGTTAATTAAGCATGTAAGTATGACCACTTCGAGCATGCATATGACACTTGGTAATTCCAGCAACGCCTAATATTTGGCAACCCAGTAGCATTATATGTGTTTAGGATGTGCATGAAAAGTGGGACTGGATACTTATGTTAATATAGTTAGTTATTAATTAGCAATTAGATTAATTAAATTGATTTATAAATTGAGCTTCAACCTATTGTTAATGGTAGATAAATAAAATATAAGATAATAAAAGTCATGAGCCTCACTTACATTTAACCATATAATTAAGCTCCAAAAATATGGTTGTGAAGACAATAATTATATGATTAGCTTTCACGTCCTAGAACCAACGTACTTAGGAACTTAAGGTCTATGGAATTCAACCAAATTGTGTGTGAATGCTTGTGATTTGTATGGTTGGACATATGGGTACCTCACCACTCATCAACTTTGTTAAAAATGAGAGGATAGAGCAGAGATACCAATCTACCACTTGAGCCATGTATTAATAGCCTATGAAACTTGATAAATTGAAGTAGAAAAGCATTTTCTAGTCTTAGTCTTCTCCTTAAAGAAGTGAAGCCACTACATCTTTAGGAGTCAAGTTAATATCATATGTAAAGACAACATATTTAGGGCCATTACATCTAATATGCATTAGAGTAGTTGAATAGCCCAATGAAAAGTCATATCAATCAATTTCAACCTATACTATGTTTTCCAAGCCACAAACAAAGGTCAAGATATAGCCACACAACTTACTTTCCAAATTGAAGATAACATAGCCATAGATCCTAAATTTCTTGATGAACATATTAACATTATCAATGATATTCTCAAAGATTATGAGGTCATTATGTACTTTGATGAAGCTTCAACTATGCAAGAAGCTAGTGTTGTTGTCATCATCACACTTGCTTCTAGTGAATTCCAACCTTTTTCCTATTTCTTTCAATTCTCATGCACAAATAATGTGGTAGAATATGAATGGTTAATTAGGGAATTTATGATAGCTCATAATCATGGATTTACATTCTTGATTGTAAAAAATGATTCTCAATTGGTGATCAACTAGGTAATCGAGCTATACACTTGTAAGGCCAAACACTTGTGAGCATACTATGACTTAGCCAAAATACTCATGCAACAATTTTATAGATGTTAAAATTTACACATTTCCTAAGCTAAAAATACACTATTTGATGCCATTACTACCTTAGCCTTAAGTGTGAGGACTAAAGTGTTTAGCAAGTTACCCTTCATAATGGAAAATTATGCTCATCCCATCATGCAAAACACTAAAAGCAACTTCATAGAAACCATAGATAACATTTCTCCACATGAATGATATGATGATATCAAGTTTTATCTCATGCATAGTGAACCTCAATAAAACTTAAATGCTTCTTAAAATGATCTTGTACATAAATGATCAAAACAATATGTTATTGTGATCAATGACACATTATGTTGAAGATCCTTTGGTAGTGTATTATTAGTATGCTAGAGTAAAGCAAAAGCCCATATAGTCCTAGAATAGGTATATGATGGAATATGTGGAAGACATATAGAATCTAGAGCCATGACTAATAAGATTACATGCCTAGGATACTACTCACCTTATATGGAAAGTGACTACCTATAGAAGGTAAAAACTTATGACACTTTTTAATGGGACAACCTGATACATGTACCACTAATAGAATTACACATATTGTTGATTATATGGTTGTTCCAATGATTGGGAATTGACATAACTAGATTAATAACATCTAAATCCTCTACAAGACATAACTTTATCTTCACTACAACTGAGTATTTTCCTAAGTGGATTGAAGACATTTCTTTGAGAAAAAAAACAACATAACAAGTTTATAAAATCATCCTAGGTAACATAGTATATCATTTTAACCTATCTCTAACCATTATTACCGATAGTGGACCACATTTTAGTAGCCAAGAAATACAAGAGTTTTGTCAATCATTACATATCAAATATTATTTTTTATCACTTGTGAACTGTGATATCATGTACGCGATATCACGTCCACAATATTAGATCGACCATGCGATATCGGATACCCGATATCATGGCCTGTCTCTTTATCTATAAATAAGAGGCAGTGTCCTTGGTTCCCACAATTAAGAATTAGTTCCTTAGCCAAACATTTACCATTTTCTCTTTCCAGAGTTCGAATTATTTCTGCATGCTCGCAGTAGGAGTCATAGAGTGAACGAATCTTTATTCCAGCATTGTGTACCTGAGCACACTTTGTGTATAGCAATAAAGATGAACTTTATGATAAACCTTATAGCATATAGAATAGATTAATTAGTGTTAATTATTATTTAATTATTTCATAGTTAATTATGAGTTCTCTCACCCTACAACTCTCTTAGTTAAATACACTCAATACAACCGCTTTGAGCATGCGTGTAGCGCTTGGTAACCTAGTAACGATTAGCGTTTGGTAATCCTAGCAGCGTTGCATTGGTTCAGGATATGTACGGCAAGTGGGAATGGATACTGGTGTTAGGAATACTTAAAACTTAGTTAATGAATGGCTAAATTAGACTAGCTACTTAGTTAATTCTCTCTCACCTCCTTATTAGCACAGGATATAAAACACATAAAAGCCAAAAAAATCATTTGCCTCAAGCTTACTTAACCATACAACCATGACATACAAGTTTGGGAGGATAATGATTAATCAATCCATTATTGTTCCTCAAGGGTGCATAGGCACTTAGTCCTTGGATTTCGATTGGATCATGCATGAAACACTTGTATTTGTATGGTTGAGTGTAGGGGTAACTCACTGCTCATCATTGGCACCGTTGCTAGGGACTTAGTTGTTTGTGCACTAAGTAGAACTTAGGAAACCATTCACATTATTGGAATGAACCCTTAGGGTTGGTTAAGAAAAGGTAATAGTACATTGCACATTGTACAAGACAAGATCTCTTCTTCTTCGCACAAAAGCACTTTAGCACCTAGGACTAATACAAGAAGCAATTGGCAGCAAAATACACATGACGTTGACCTGCTAGTTCCTCAACAGTTTCGTGTGGTATATATTCATCTTGATGAATATGTACTTGACTTCACCATTATTCTACACCAAGATGAATAGCTGCATTGGTGTGACTTGGAAGGTAACATAGTGTTACCTCCCGATCATTTAGTCCCAAGTATGCTTCTTTGTGCTCTCACACGAATAGGCATGCATCACTTACATGCAGAGTACATTGCGCAAGACTATGATTCAAGAGACTATCATCCCATTGAAGTGCAATTTTAAAGGAACTTGAAATAGGAGAAACACCATAAGTCCTTGAAGGGAAAGTGGTCTAAGGATGCCCTACATGTTTTAACTGAAATTGAGGGTGATGAACCTACCTCAGGCACTCACCCACGTTAACGATGTTCCTCCCCTTGACTTTGGCCAAGGGGTTATGTATCAGAACCTTCATTCTACTATTCACAACCCAAGTATTGATACTAATAGACACAAAGAGCTTGAAAAAGAAACAAAGACACATGAAAAAGGTGTGCATTCTGATCGCAATCATGATCGAGGCAGATGCCACCAAAGAGAAGGTAGTAAACACCATCATGATGGAAGTTCCCCTTCTTCTTCACCTTCATCATCTCCTTCATCCTATTCTTATATGTTTGGATGTAGCCATAGAGAAGCAGATCATGAGGATAAGGGTAAAAAAAGTGGAAGTCACAAACAAGACAACTAAGATCGAGGAAGAAGGAAGAGTAGGGAACTGCGTAGACACCATAGATGCTACGAACGAGATGATCATGATGAACCCCTACTATTCATGCAAAGCATGCTAGATATAACTGAGGTAGTAAGAGCTCCAACAAGGCACCAAAAAGATAGTAGGATCAAGAGGCTAGACATGAACAACATCCCACGATTTGAAGGGGGATATAATGTAGATCCTGAAAATCACTTACAAGAATTTTAAGATGTGTGTGCCTTGCAAAACATAAAAAATGAATGGAAAAAGCTTAAGTTGTTCCCAAGGATACTAATAAAAGAAGCTGAAAGCTGGTACTAGTCCTTAGAACTAGAATCCATTTATAGGTGGAGTACTATGTTAGAACTATTCAATAATAAGTACCAAATGTACTCCCAAGTGTCTAACCTATGAAAGCAAATCCAAGGATGGAAACAAGGAATTCATGAACCCTTGGATGTTTCCATGGGATGCTATTATGAACTACTACATTGTTTTCCTAGCCATGGTTATTTGCAGTGGGATCAACTACACCATCTTGTAGATGGGCTTAGGCATGAAATAAGAAGGTTATCCAAGCATAGGTTCCATAAAATTCACAAACTATTGGAGCAAGTAGCTAAAGAAGAAGGTGAGCTATGAAAAAGAGAGTGTGTGGAAGAATACAACTGAGATCCTTCCCTCCAAAAGAAGGGGGTACGATTTTGTGAGGATGAGGAAGAGTCACCACTCAAAGAGATGGTGAATAGGAAAACCTTGCCTATTCAAAAGTTAACATCAGAAGTATCAATAAAGGTAGACCAAATGTATGACTCCCTGGATAGTAGGTTTCAATCTATCCTAAAAAGTAGTAGAGGAGTCTAGGGAGTGAGGTAGTGATCATAACAAAAGTACAAAAAGAGAAGCAGAAAATGCACGTAACAAGGATAAGGATAAATTTGGTATTATTGAAGAGGTTGTGGATTTAGATACAGATGATGATAGTGGATGTGAGATCTATCAATACAACCATCCTAAGGGATGTTTCCCTGTAATATCACATTTATAGGAGTTTGGGGTGTGGCATTTAATCCATGTTTAAACAAATGGCAAACATCCCAATGGTTACCTTATCCCCAAGGTAACCCAAGGCAGTTCCACCAACCTTTAATGTATTATCCAAGTGGAACTCTACCACAACCAATTGAGCAACATTAGTAGTCATAGCACCCACAATCATGGGGAATGCCACCACCAAGGCAACAATATCATTACCAGTAACTAGACCCATATGGATATTACATGCAACATCCAATCTCTCCACGTGACTCTGTTGGTCACGTTACTCCCCAACATCACTACCAAGCCCGTGAATACTATAAGACTCTTTATCCTAGGGGCAACATCCCACAAGTATACCATCCTTCAAATTTAGCGACATCTCTTCCACCAATAGCTCCATTACAACTTGCTCTAGCAATGTAAGGTGAACTCCCTGCTTAGCCACAATAACACAATGCTACAAGAGCTGTTAATCCTCAACCTACCATTGGTTCTAATAATCATATGAAGAAAATATCTTTCTTCAGAACCAACATTCCAACCAAGCCTTTGCAATCTCAAGTGGCTGAGTCTTTGGATGCCTCCATATCAACTAAAGCTTTAGAGCCCCCTTTGAACATAACACCACATTCAATGCATATGGTCATGTTAACATATGTCGTTACTGATTGGATTAAATCTAGCCACCTTTCCAAGAAATTCTCTAATCCTAAGAGTCCCCTAATCTATCTACAAATTGCTAGGAATGAACCATGCAAAGCTCTTTTGGATTCATGTTCTGGTGTCAACCTAATATCCTAAGAAATGTATAAGGCCTAGAACCTACCCCCATTGAAAAAGAGCAATGTCCATTTAGAGTTAGAGAACTAGTCCATCACTATCCCCTTGGGATTAGTGGAGGACATTATTACCATTGTTTGTGGGTGGTCATATCCAGCTGACTTCCTGGTGATCCAAGTGAATAACAGTAAGGGGGACTTCCCAATCATAATGGAAAGGGCATGGCTAAGCACTATCGATGTGCACCTAGGAATCCATGATCTTTCCCTAGAAATATCTAAGGAAAACACTTTCAGAAAGATTGAGAAGAAGAAGGTTACATGCATCACATATAGTGACACAAGGTGCAATTGCACGTAGAGATCATGGGTCATGCAAAGTTTAACATTGCCTACATGCAATTAATATGCACAAATGATCAACATACAAAGGTGCCTGTATGCAGCAACCACAAGATAAGAAGACACCCAGTGGCTGATAGCTGATCAAGAAAGTAGCTCACTTCTATACATGGAACTAACTGAGGGTTTAACTTGTGCTTACATAGATAGCATTGATGCATTAGAGTGAGTCCACCATCAACTTCCCAGTTCTAACTTAGAAAACTTCAACTAGGGAAAGTTGGAAATTTCCAAAAAATTTAAACAAGAGCCCCTAGAGCTAAAACCATTGCCCACCAGTATGGAGTACACATTCCTTAGGAATGAAAAACTTGTAGTGATCAACACAAGACTTGGTCTGCAATAAAAAGAAATTTTGCTCAAGGTAATAAACAAGTGGTCAAAAGCCCTCACCTGGTCATATCTAGAATTAATTGGTATATATCCTAGGATATGCTAGCACAGGATTTACATTGACTCCTCCATGAAGCCTTGAAAACAATCACAGAGGCGATTGAACCCAAAGTTGAAGCAATTAGTAAAAGAAGAAATCGAACAGCTTCTAATGGCTGGGTTCATATACCCCATTGCTGATAGAGAATGGGTTAGCCCCTTAGTAATCATGCCTAAAATGGGAGGAAAATGGAGGGTGTGCATAGATTTTAGGCTGTTAAACATGGCAACATTCAAGGATCACTTTCTAGTGCCATTTGTTGACCAAGTCTTAGATACAATCACAGGGCATCACTATTATAGTTTTATGGATGGCTATAACGGGTACAACCAAACATAAATGGCCCCAAAAGACCAAGCCAAAAACACGTTCACCAATCCTTGGGGAACATTTTCATACAAAAAAATGTCATTTGGCTTGTGCAATGCCCCTATCATGTCTCAATGCTTAGTTCTAAGCATATTCCAACAACAGATAGGAAATGGTGTGGAAGTATTTATGGATGACTTCTTCACTTACAGAGCAAGTTTTGATCAAGCCTTGGACTAGTTAGAGCAAGTGTTGAAAATATGTGTAGAGACTAATCTAAGGATCAACTGGTAGAAAATCCATTTAATGGTCCAAGAAGGCATAGTACTTGGGCATAAAATTTCACATGTAGGGATAGAGGTAGACCTTGAGAAAATCAAGGTCATCCAAGGAATTACCCATCAACTAGAAACTATCAAAGACATTTGGTCATTCCTTGGACATAGTGGCTACTATAGGAGATTCATAGAGAACTTTTTGAAGGTTGCCAAACCATTGGTAGAATTAACAAAAAAGGATGTACCCTTCAAGTGGACCAGGGAATGTGAACTAGCCTTCCAAACTTTGAATCAGGAGCTAGTAGAAACACCCATTCTACAAGCTCTTGACTAGTCCAAACTGTTCCATGTCATGACTGATGCATCCAACTATGCCTTAGGAGCTGTAATTACACAGTTAGATGATCAAAAATTCTCTTATTACATCCATTGTGCAAGTAGAAGTATAACTGGTGCACAACTTAACTACACTACTACAAAAAAGGAATTAATGGTTGTAGTGTTTGCACTAGAAAAATTTAGGAACTATGTATTGGAATACAAAGTATTCATACACACAGATCATAGTGTAATCCGGTTCCTTATGAATAAGTCAACGGTAAGGCCCCGTATTATATGAGGGCTGGTAATCCTACAAGAGTTAGATTTGATGATGATCGATCGTAAAGGCACTGAGAATGTAGTTGCCAATCATGTATCTCAGTTGTGTTGGGACAACAAAAATGATGAATATCCTATTTCTGATCACTTCCCTGATGAGTTCCTCTTTGCCAATGTAGTGAAAGACCAATCAACCACAGAGAAAAACTAGTACAGTAGCATTTTAACCTATCTCCTTACCAAAAAAACACCACAAGAATTAGACCTTAAGAAGAAACAAAATTTTCTTCACAGAGCCAAGTACTTTATGTAAATTAATGGAAAAATTTACAAAGTATGTCCCGATGGCTTGGTTTGATGATGTGTTCCTGATAGAGATCAACTGAGGGTTCTCCAAGATGCTCATGAGGGCCCTTATGGGGGTCACTATGCTAGGAGATGAATGGCTATTAAGATCTTGCTTGCAAGGTATTATTGGCCTACCTTGTTCTGGGACACCCATTACTTTGTCCAATCTTGTGAATGTTTTCAACTTGATGGGGGAATGACTGCTAGAATGGAGGGTTCACAATAATGGACTCAACTGTTAGAATCCTTCGACATTTTGGGAATTGATTTCATGGGGCCCATTACACCAATGTCCAATGGAAAACTTACATCATAGTTGCCATATACTACTTAATAAAATGGACTAAAGAAGCTATTATGAAAGATTGCACATCATCTACAGCTGCCCGATTTGTTCAACAACAAGTCATCAACAAGTTTGGTGTGTTGCGTGCACTTATCTATGATAATGGAACACACTTCATAGGTGCAACTTTTTGGAAGCTAATGCAACATTTAGGGGTTGAGCACAAATTGACTACACCATACCACCCTGAAGCAAATGGTCAAGCCAAGGTCACTAACAGGGAAATTACCAAGATGCTAACAAGAACTATTAGCAAATATAGGCAAGATTGGAGCACTAAACTAAATGATGCTCTTTGGGCATACCGCTCCACATGGAAACTCCCTATAGGCTACTCTCCCTACAAGTTAGTGTATGAAAAACTTCAAATGCTCCCTATCCAAATTGAGCTTCGTACACTAACCACAACATGTAACCTCAACATTGTCCTCGATCTAGCACAAAAAAATGGTTGATGACTCTTAAATTGCTAGATCAGAACCAACTAGATATCCTATCATCTAATGATTTTCACAAGGCCTTTAATAAACAATGTTGTGACCTGAAAATTAGGAGAGTTAAGTATCAAATAGGAGATAAGGTTCTCTATTGGAACCCCACACATGTGTCACAACGTACCAAATTTCAAACATTGTGGGAAGGACCTTATATTATCTATGCAACTTTTCCTTCAGGGATCATGGACATATATAAACTTGAGAGCCCAAATAAGAGACTGTTATTCAGTATGCAATAAACAAAACCTTTCCATGAGTTTAGGTCAGCTAGAACATATGCTACCTCTGTAAGTGAGAAACCTTGCTCATTATTTCAAATCTCCTCCTTCCAATTTAGTCATGGGTAAGATGTCCATCCTTGCTAATCATTGAAGGCCCTCAATTCTTTCTTAGTTTTTGTTTTACATATTTTTTTTTGCACATTTCTTTAATCTTTCTTATTTTTGTTTTACACCATCGTTCATATTTTTACCATTTCTTTGTGTGCTTACTTTATTTTATTTGTCACCTAATAAGTGTTCATGATGATGGTATGAATAATATCATATCGATTGCTAATGTTTGGATTTTACATTTGAAGAACAATGTTGATATTAAGGTATGGTTCTTTTGATTAAATAGGCAATGAGTCTACATTGTTCATGCATCCATAAAATCCTATGATCTCCCTTGTCTTGAAACTATATAGTCCCTTTCTTTAATAAAACTATTAATGAATTAGTAATTGGGTATTTCTCAGACTAAGAAAAGAGTCAAAGGATGAAAAGGGTGTGACCTCAAAGGGATTCTATGCATTTATATTGGCTATTCTCTTAAGTGTTGGGATGCTTTTTCTTTGGGTTTTCTTCCATTCTAATCATTCATCAAATTACCAGAAGCTGAGTACATAAAAATAAGTCTTTGCATGGTGTGGTTCTCATGCAAAAAAAAAAAAATAGTGAGAATTCAAATTACACCCCTTAAACACAATAATGATCTTGGGCTACATGCATTGGTTAAGGCACTAGAAAGACATGTTACTCATGCTTGAAGGTTCCCTCTAACTAAGGCCCCTTCTCTCTTCTTGGATCTCCATCTTGCTCTCCTTGGAATGGTGGTGACTTTTTGTAGAGGCATTCTTGTTGCTTTAAGAAGGTGGGTTGGTCAAATGTGTTGATGCAAGGTCACTGAATGTGTGTGGTTTGAGTCTGGATTTGAAATGAGTCCTACTTGATCACATTAACCATGAAACACACAAGGGACTTTACACAACCTTGTTTTTTGGTTTCCATTCCATTCTCTCCTCTACACCTTTCTTTTCCATTTCTCACCTCATTGCCAATTTTATCATTATTTTGTATCTTGGTTGATGCATTGTTCTTCCTTGGTAATTTCTTGTGGGTAAGTTTTTAACTCTTTCTTCCCAATGACATTTCTAGAGCCTATAGACTCTTTGGTTTGCAGGTCTATCAAGGCATCAATGGCATGAGCCTGCTTTGGGAAGGACCCACTGGCATTCCTTTTTGGTGCACTTGTTAGCTTCTTTTCCTTCAACATTTATTGCAATCACCAATTTTTTTTCATCCCCATCCATGACATCCATTTTATTGGCGTTGTCGTTGTTACTTTTCTCCATCTTTATTACTCCTCTTTTTCCATCCTATCGCTACCAGAGGTTTGCTCTTAGTCATAGGGGGTCAAGCACAAATTTTTCAATTTTTCCTAACCCCTACACCTTAAGTAGTTACCAGTGTTAAAACTCTAGAACCAGTATCCACCATAACCACAACTTAGCCAATGCACTTCATATCAAGGCAAGGTATCAACTACATTGTGATTTATATACCCTCGTTCATTTGTGACTATGTTGTGTGTACAGATGGTGATCATACAACAATGGACTAGGCTTGGAGGATGCACTCAGGATGGACTGAAACTAGAACATTTCTGAAAGGAGCAAGATTGGTGGCATGGTTATGGATAAGCAACAACAGGTGCAATATTGGCATCGACAGCAACATGTTTTATTCTCTCTCTCTCTCTCTCTCTCTCTCTTCTTCTTCTCTTTTAGCTACGAATAAGGTTGGATGTCATTTATGTACAATGTTCACTTTTGTGGTTATGAACACTAATGTTGTCATGTATTATATTGTTAATCCATTCATTGGGCACTTTGAGTCAATCACCCCATTCCACCATCAATAGTCATTCAGTCAATAATCCCATACCTTTCTAATATTTTGTAAGGAACTCAAGGATGAGTTTTCATTCATTCATGGGGGTATGATGAACCATGATATCGTGTTCACAATATCAGATTGATGATGCAATATCAGATACTCAATATCGCGGCTTGTCTCCTCATCTATAAATAAGAGGTGGTGTCCTTGGTTCCCACAATTAAGAATTAGTCCCTTAGCCAAACTCTTGCCATTTTCTCCCTCCAGAGTTAGAATTATTTCTGCATGCCCATAGTAGGATTCATAGAGTGAATGAATCTTTATTTGAACATTGTGTACTTGAGCATACTTTGTGTACAGTAATAAAGATGAACTCTATGATAAACCTTGTAGCATACAGAATAGATTAATTAGTGTTAATTATTATTTAATGCTTTTCTAGTTAATTAATAAGTTATCTTGCCCTACAACTCTCTTAGTTAAATACACTCAGTACAACTACTTCAAGCATGTGTGTAGCGCTTGGTAACCCAGTAACAATTAGCGTATGGTAATCCCAGTAACGTTGCATTGGTTCAGGATGTGTATGACAAGTGGAAATGGATACTAGTGTTAGGAATACTTAGAACTTAATTAATGAATAGTTAAATTATATTAGCTACTTAGTTATTTCTCTCTCCCCTCCTTATTAGCGCAGGATATAAAACACATAAAAGCCAAAAAAATCATATGCCTCAAGCTTACTTAACCATACAACCGTGACATACAAGTAAGTTTGGGAAGATAATGATTAATCAACTAGTTATTGTTCCACAAGTCCACCTAGGCACTTAGTCCTTGGATTTCGACCGAATCATGCATGAAATGCTTGTATTCGTATGGTTGAGCGTAGGGGTACCTCGCCACTCATCAATCACCCTATTATCAACAAGCTAATGGCCAAGATGAATCCAGTAACCAGATCATCGTTAATCTTCTAAAGAAAATGTTAAATAGTAGTAAATGTAGATGGCATGAACAAATATTGTATGCACTTTGGACTGATAGGACAACATTTTGAACTATAACTAGTGCGACATCATATAGCCTTGTTTATGAATTTGAAGATATTTTGGCTGTTGAACTATAATTTCCATCTCTAAGGATAGCTCTATCTAATAATGAGCAGAACAATGAGTTATGTACCATTAACCTGGACTTAGTGGAAGAGCAATGAATGCAAATGCTTGATCACATTGAAAAATATCAAGGGAAGCAAAAATAGCACTATGATCATGAACTAAATTGACAAAAGATCAAAGAAGAAGACTTTGTTCTCAAGGGTGTGTATGAACATGTTAATAAATTCTTAGCCAATTGGAAAGAGTATTTCTTAGTCACAAGAGCCTATGGTAGATATGGATGGGAATGAATTGGCCAACCAGTCAACTATTCCTATCTTAAACTTTATTATATCTAATATTGACTAATTTTCTCTTATTCTTTGTTTGCCTTTGTTTATAGATCTAACCATATGCATGGCATTAATACATTATTTATAGACTTAACAAGTGAGCCTACATGATCTCTTTTTGGCCAGAATAACTACAAGTTTTGTATAAATCCACAAAAATGATACAAAGTTCCCAAGTCTTGCCAATTGTAACTCATGTTATCCAATATTTGCATGTTGTCCCATGTAATCTTTTCTAATATCATGTTTCTTTGATCAGTTTTCTTGTTCTCTTGGAGTTGTGTGTACAAGATGAGCTTAGGATCATGACTAAGATGTGACTCATTATAGTAATGAGTTATCACATGTTCTCAATCCATGAAATTTAATTAACTCATTTAACAATGTTAATAGTGCTTACTTCATATCATTCCTACTACCCTTTTATCACCATAGCCATTTATAAAATTTAGCCGTCTTTAGCCGTGCTAATGATGAAAACCTATGTTTAACATTCATGTATCATGGCCTTGTGACATCTCCTATAGCCTTGCTAATGATGAAAACCTATGTTTCAAATTTTTTTTTGATGTCTTTTGGTTCAATCCTCAAAACATCAATAAAGAGGAGTCACTGAAATACCTCAAAGAAAATTCTATCACAAACAAGAAAGCCTTGAAGCCAAATTTGCATTGTAATTTTGATTAGATTGAAGAGAAAAAATAATTACCTTATTTTTCCTTCAAATGTTTTACCTTGTAACATTGTTTTAACAAAATTCTAAAGTTCTTTCAACATATAAAATGAAATTCATGGCCCACATTGTCAAATACAATGTGAATTTTATTATGATAGCATAATTGGACTCAAAAGTCAAAAATGTTATCAAATTTGACATAAATTTTAAAAAACGTTGGTGATGAAAATTTTACATGTCTGGGCCATAAAATTTGTTAAAAACACTATGTAACTACCCAGGTTGCTACTCGAAGCCTAATCAACAAAGTAACAATAGATTGTAACCTATTTAAGTGAGATTTGAAATTAATTTTGGGACCTTTTTGGATCCTTTTGGCAAGAAAAGAAACAAATATCTTTTTTGGCAAGTAGAAATCATGTTTGGTGGGCATATCACTAGAAGTAATAAGAACCTATTACAACCAATATTCAGAAGTAGATAGATCAAGCTGGAAGTGTAGGTTAACTTGCATAACACACCCTGCATACTTGTGCACTAGATCCTAAATGAAAAACTTAGAGAGATCTCTAAATATTGTATATTCTCATATTGTAAAGGCCTCAATCTATACCTCTCTAAACCTAGATTGCATTAACATTTTACATCAATTGAATACAAAGTTTCAATTATTTTGGCCACATCTTTTTGCTTCTATTTTTTCTTGTCATCTCTCAATTTTTACAAATTCAATGTTGCATCTATCATACATCCATTTTCTCATCTATTTCACTCATTTTCCCACATTTCATTTTGTAATAGATTTTTTAACTATGTAGATGATCAGCAAGACTACCTAAGATGCCTTAGATCTTTTTTAAGACTTTTGAAAATATTCTTCTTGGATTCTTCTAATTTCTAGCATCAATTTTCTGCATCATTATATGGTTCTTAAAAACCCTCAAACATCCCAAAATTTTTGTCTTCAAAAATATTATAGAGCATGAGGCTCTACAACCATATAATTGTGTTCTCAATGTAAGGCACAACCAATAGAGAATCTCTCCCACAACCTAGGGCATCTTAACTCACAAGTAAGGTACAAGAAAATAGAATACATAGACCAACATATCATGAGTTGATCTTTGAGTTTAATCCCTAATTGTTCTCAATATGCTCATCCACTCTCTCTTGCTTAACTCTCCACACTCAAGGGCTTTCTCTCATACTCATCTACCAATAATGGTGAATATAACAATATTTATGAAAAACTAAAAGATAAAAAATCTAAAACCTTTTCTCAACTCAACTTGAGGTTGTTTAGGTATTTTCCAAGTTTTCTCATCTTCTCCCTAGCTATTTTCATTCTTTTGCATGATGTTCTAGTTGTTTCTTGAATTGTGACAAGTGTTTTCAAAAGTTTCTTTATTAATGCTATAACGGATGAAAAATCTAGTATTAGAGAATAAAAAATTACAATGCATAATAGTTTAACCCTAAATCCAATGGGCCTTGAAAAAGGATCCATAGCACCTCAAATGGTTTTGTCATTCAATTGAAGACTTATACATTTGTTACCAAGTATAAAAGGATGCAAACAAGATGGTAATTTAAGCACTAAGTTTTGATAATAAATATATGGAAAATAAATGTGGAAAATAAAGGAAAATATAAACTCTATATTAAATGTGATAAAAAATTTATGAAAATCAAGGTTTAGAGAATATAAGTTGTGGGCCTCAAAATCCCAAGAGCACAAAGAATAGCTTTGGAGCTTGATTCAAATGGTACGGTGGGTTCTCCAACTACATTCACCTTGTGGATTTCAAAAAATCTGCATTTGAACTATATCTACTATAGCTCCTCTTTGCTCTAGTGATCTGCAATGGTCGAAAATGACTATGGACTTTTAAATTTTTTCTGTACTTTGAAACTCTCTAATTTTGCTAAAAGAAAAATGATTCAAAAGTTCTTCAAAATATGCAAACAGTGGTCTAAATAGGTTGTGAATATTTTGATTTTTTGATGACTTTATTCTACTTGATTTCTGACATTCCTTACAATGTTTCTAATGCCATTTGGTGGCCAAAATCTACAACATATGATCCACTAACGTTTTTAAATTTTTGGACATTGAAATATAATGTATTTGGAACTTTCACCATTCAAAAAGTGTAGCATTTTAACCATCAATGTATGAAGCTTTTCTTACCAAATTTTATGACATATTTAGGCTATTTTCATGGCCCAAACTCCAACGTCTATGCTACCAATGTTTTTGGCTCTTTTTTTTTTTTGCTAATTTTGGTAGCATATTAACATTTTGAGCCTTCACACATTGGCTTAAATAAAATTTACAACTTGTGAACTATAAATTTTACTTTACACATGAAGAAATGTTCAAAACCTTGCTAAAATAAGGTCATAGGGTAGGATATTTGATGGGAAAATAGGCAATTTTTTCTACCTTTAAATTTCCATCAAATTACAATGCCAATTCTTAGCTATTAGGCTTTTTATATACCACATGAATTTTTGTGGGGTGTTTCATTGGCCTCTCTTTGTTGATGTTTGGAGGATTTACCTAAGAAATGTGAACAAAGAATAAGGAACATTTCCATAAGTTCATCACCTATGCTTCCTCTTCACACTTGATTCCATAGCTATTGAACAATGTTAAGGAGTGCTCACAATGATGAAATAAGGTCATGATGAAATGTTATGAGTTTGAGATGAGATGGAGGCTATATCGATTATTGGGGAATGGTTACATGGGGTAACAAGGAATTTCAAATATTGACATCATGGTTATGGTATGGTGGTGATATGTGTATTGGCTAAAAAGATCTTCATGTTTTGTGCTCAAACTGATAGTTACCCAATAATGTGTTAGAGGAACCAACACTTCACTTTTAGGCTTCTTTGACCATTAGGCTTTTCTATTTTAGAGTCATTAATTTTGATTGTCTTTAGGCTACATTGGTCTCTCATCTTTCTTGGTAATTTTCTTCCCCTCTCTTTTCTTGAGGGGTGAAACCTTCATTAGGTTTCATTGCCAAAGCCAAATTTCATTTCATTTTCTCATTCAATGAGATGCATTACATTCAATGAACTTGATAGTGGAGCATGTCAAAGGAGATGTAATATGACCATAGTGCATGAATGTCAAACATATGTTTTAATTATTAGCAAGGTAAGGAAGGCTATACTTTGGCTATGGGGATATGGTGTAAGAGCGGTAATGGAAGTGATGCAAGACAAGCACTGTCGGCAAGGTCAAATAAGCTAACTGAATCTTGTGCATCATGATCATGTGGTAACTCACTACTAGGATGAGTTACAACCGTGTGATTACTTCAAGCTTCATCCTACAAAAATAAATTTAAGAGGAAAAGAAAACAAGTCAAATAATACATGTGATTACAAGAGATTGCATAAAGCCATATGAAATAACAAGCAGAGTACAGACCACTATTGGTTATAACTTCTAAAACATGAGAAATTTGTACTTTGTTTCACATATTTATATAAATTTTGCAATGCTTAAGAACTCAATAAGAGATAATAGCTTACACAAGCTCTCATTTCATAGGTTACAAGGTTAATTGATGTCTCATGCTCATTTTAATTTGTAGACAAGGCCAACAAAGACTAACAAAAAATGTGTTAATGTTAGTTGTAATCAAGGTCATGCGAAGGCTTCAATGTTGACTTTCAGGGATTTGATGATGCCTTGAGCAAACTTAAGTTCTAGTGAGGAACCTAGTTTCATGCATTTTCTCCTCATCATCATGGTTTAAAATAGGAAATTTGACCAAGGAATCCTTTGAGATGTTTATGGTTTTCAAGGTTAAGTGAAGTCAAACCATTCTAGGATGTTAAGGCTACATG
This sequence comes from Gnetum montanum, assembly GCA_015680685.1. NCBI lineage: Eukaryota > Viridiplantae > Streptophyta > Gnetopsida > Gnetales > Gnetaceae > Gnetum > Gnetum montanum. The sequence continues at coordinate 1,793,081 of MNCI01016273.1, read as the reverse complement.
GCCAAAGGTTTATAGGCTCAAGGATTAAGTGTTCAAGGAAATTTGTTCAAGTAACATCACAAGAAGGTTACACATAGGCTCCAAGGCTAGTTGAATTACTTCCTCATCCTTTTAGGTTAATCCTACATGTTAATATAAGCACATCAAGTGGCATTTCCATGATAAAATTGTTAAATAATGTAAAATACTATGATAATAGAGAAAAATAAGGTAACATAAGGACAAAAAATATTATAATTAGGCTAAAAATGCCATAACAAGGTAGAACAAGGCGACAATGAGGCAAAATATGGCTAAACAAGGTTAATGCATGGTTATAACAAGGTAAAATTAAAGCCAAATAAGGTAGATTAAGGTGAAATAATGTAAAATAAGGTTTAAAATGATAATATTTATTTTTTATTGGTTTTTTAGTCATTTTTTATTATTTTATGATTAAAATAAATAGAAATCTAATGAAAAAAATTATAATTTACCAAAGTAAATATAATCTAGTGCAAACACATTGTAAATTACTAATATAAGTAAAAAAGCTTAAAAATTGTTAAAATAATTAAAAATTTCATAAGAATAGAAAGATATTATGAAATAGTTTTAAGATGCCAAAGTAGTATCTTTGCTTTTGCTGCCAAAATAATTTAAAAGTTAAAATTGACATTACCAACGTGTGTACATTAAATCCTCAAAATGCAAATTTATTTTGATGGATTTTTAGTACTTGGAAACTTTTGATAATTTATTATTATTATTTTTTGAGATTTAGTGGGGCTTGGCAACATATGATCAAATTTGGAATGGAAAATTTCTAATTCCATTCCTCATACATTGGTTTATACATTAGCCTAATGTATCGAGCTCAGTGTTCAATGTATGGTCAAGTTTGGAATGGAAAATTTCTAATTCCATTCTTTATACATTGGTTTATACATTATAATAATGTATTGGTAAGTTTGGAATGGAAAAGTTTTAATTCCATTACTCATAAACTAGCTTATATGTTGGCCTAGTGTGTGGGTCTTAAATTATCAGTGTATGGTTAAACTTGGAATGAAGAATTTCTAATTCCATTCTTGATATGTTTATTTATATTTTGGAACAACGTATGGGCATGTTTGGAGTGGAAAACTTCTAATTCCATTGCTCGTATGCTAGCTTATACATTGGCCCAATGTATGAATCTTAGATTATCAATGTGTGGTCAAAGATGGAATGGAAAAATTCTAATTCCATGCTTGATAATGAAACACCACCAAGAAATCTTATGTTGTAGTTTGTAATCTTACCATTAAACCCAAGGCTAGATTTTCATTGTAAAATGTAAACATTGTAATCCATGAGATGCAATTTCACATACTTTAACTTTTAGGGCTGAAAAAAAATGCCTCATAAGTTTTCATAGCCTCATTTTCCTTTTCATGGCTATATTTGGGCTTAGGAAAGTTGAAAATGCCTTGGGGACTATCAAATTTGGCATTTTCATGGTTTTTTATAATGGTATAGCCTCAACTACACTAGAACCACCTACATCCAACATTGGTGGTGTTGGTTTTTCATTTTCCAACAACTCCCAACATAGTTTCCAGAAAACCCAACATGGACATTGCAAGGCCAACGTTGGAGTTATTGGATTTTACATTTTCCCAATAATAGCCAGCATAGTCACAACAATTCTTAGCAGTATTCACATGGCCAGTGTAGTTGAGGTGAAGTCATCATAGACACAAAAGTTTGTTTACTATTTGTAGTATGTAGATGGGTTTTGATAGCTTTGGGTTATCAAAACTTGCCATAAATGGTCAACTACACTAGAATAACAACCTACCACACTTGTACATGATTTCAATATATTAGCAATCATGGAAAAAATTTGTAGCAGAATAAACCAACAACCTTATGAACTATAAATAAATATTTTAAACACATTGAATAGGTTTTGGGTGGTTTTACAAGTTTCTCACGTTTAAACACTTGTAACCATTGGAATTTACAAGATTTTTGGCAAATTGGCACTTGGTTGAGCATTGGAGACTCTTAGTGCATTGCATAGTAGCAAAATATTAAGCATTTTCCCCATCATTTTTACAACCAATGTAGTAGATCTAGGTCCAAGAACCAATGAAGATTTTCAGAAGTTGGAGCTTAGAAATACTTGAATTATGCAATCAACTACAAAAAAAAACCTGTTAGTTTCACTAGACTTCAAGCACCATGCATGCAACTCCTTGTGCATCTAGGTACATACTTGTACATATTGAAACTCTACTCTTATAATATTTTTATTATTTAATAAAAATCAATAGTTCATTTATCTATGCAAGTTTATTCCAAGTTTAATTTTTGTGCTTTTTCTTAGATTAGATATGTATTTCCAGTTAAATTATTTACACCATTTACAATGTCTAGCTCTTGGGTGATTAACAATACTGATTGGAGTACTTAAAATCCTCTTCTTGGAGGCCCTTTGGATCCATAGTTAGGCTATTTCTCATGGAATTCTTCATTTTCCAACAATCAAATTTTTCAGGCATTATAGTTTTTAGTGTTAGAAGAAGGATCTTCATCAAAATTCTTAGCCCAAAATATTTTCCAAGACCTTTTTAAAAATATTTTCTAACTAGTTTTCAAAAAATTCTTCAAATATTTTTCAAAATTAAGTCTTCTCTGTTTTTGAAATCTAAAACCTGCAAGCATCTACCTATAAAATTAACATTGGTATTCAAATTCTTGAACTAAATATCTAGTGTAGTTGTTGTGGTTGATTTTGGTTTCTACATCATTTTCACAAAAGTTGCTAAACTTTCTAAGGAAAGTGTAGTTAACACTTAAAACTACAAAACCCACATTTGGGATATCCTAAAAATCCAATGTAGCTCCCAGGGTGAACCATAAAAAAAAACTGATACATCTAAAACAATGGCTCTAAGTAAAAACGACAGACCAACGAAGTATGAAATAAAACTATTGGGACCAATGGACCCAATCACCGCTGATGCAAACGTGTCCAATAGTAGAGATTTGGCAATGGCTTTAACACAAGTCACACAAGCACTTAAACAAAAGAACACTTCACTAAGCTTGTATGACTTAGTTCTTACATCCCAAACACATCGTGAAGCTTTGGTACGCATGTTAACGTCGATCCCAGTAAGCGAGGACTTGCCTCAAAATGAACCCTCCATTCATGCAGTAATGTACTTTCCCCAAGGGACAATCTCCAAACCACTAAGCTTCCACAACGATAACATTAAGGTGGATAAGAAAATAGGGGGGATAACAACAGCCCCCATGTTCATAATGATACGCATAAATCAGTTCAAGATACATAGGGTCCACGTAGATGATGGAGCTGCCACAAACGTAGTACCATACCCCATCGTTGAACAACTAGGGCTGACGGAGTTAATCAAACCAACCGCAACTACATGTTTAAAATCATTCAGTGGGTCGCGTTTGATGGTTAAGGGTACAATCAACTTAGAGTTCATAGCAAGGGACCAATTCCCCACAACCGTCGACTTCGTCGTAGTTGATGAAATACCAGGATTCAACCTAATATTAGGAAGGCCCAACTGAAAGCAGTCTCATCCCCTATACACCAAGAGATTCATTTGCCTTATGAAGGTGGTGAAATCATCATATACGGGGAAGTGGCTACACCTATTGTTTCATCACACATGGACATGGACCAAAACTCAGAGGTTGAACTCGAAGAGCCTAGCCGAAACGACATAAATGAACAACAACCAGTAGGCAGTAATCCAAATCCACCTAAAACAGAAACACCTGCACCTGGCATTGTACATACACCTTCTCAATTGGAAACTAACACAGAACTCGCCACAAAAAACACTGACATGGAAGCCACTCCCTCAGACGTCCCTTGGGCTAAATTACCATTCAACGTGATCAGCGAAGGGGATGCTGAATACAGGATCATACCAGCTGATACATTGCCTAACGTAAAAATAAAAAGAATGAAAAAACTAGTAAAATAATACCATCCCAACCAGTCCAAAATGACGTTAAATTACAGTCTATCCAAAAAGACGTTAAACTATAATCCATCCGAAATGACGCTAAACTACAACCTGTCTGAAATGACGTTAAACTATCAGGTCCGCAATGACATAAAACTAGCCACGATCAGAAATGGTCGGTCAATCGGGAAATACACCCATGTTATTCGAAATGTTCCTTGTTTACGACTGAGGCCCAAAATGGCCTTAAACTACGCATGTGGCCCAAAATGGCCTTAAACTAGTGCGAATTTGGCCCGAAATGGCCTTAAACCAAATCACACACTTATACTTTGTTTTCCTCTTTTGTTTATCATTACACTCCAATTCATGATTACATCCATGCATTACGCTCGAGAAAATAAAACTAAAACAAAAAAAGCAATCAAAACATTTTACTTTGTCATGTCATGTTTACAATTAAGCCCAAAATCAACAAAAAAATGTTTTTTTATACATGAAATAATATACAAGTACAAGAGTTAACTAGTTTCGTTCATCTTAATTTACAATTCCCATATAAATTTGAGTTAGAGTAGTTTCATAATAACAAAAAATGATAAAAAGCTAAAAACTAAGCATCTGGGATGGGAGGATCATCCCCTTTAGATCTGCTGGTAGCAGGGGCCTCCGCTCCACTAGGGCCAGCTTCTTGGACATCATCACCGCCTTCATCCTGAAAATACAAAAAGAACAATCAATGTAAGAATAAGAGAATGCCAAAAATTCAAACATTATTCAGCAAATCGATTTCATAATGACAAAATGCTTACCATAGGAGATCCCCCTAAGCCAAATTCCAGTCGACGGAGGATTTCCTCTTCCGAGACACTTGTCTAGTCTGTCCCATCAAGGCCTAGGTCAACATCCGCCAAGGCCTTCCCCTTGTCGAAGGCTGATCAGGTAGGATGTTTCAGAGAGAATTCACCCATAGACACTTCCCCAAAAGTGGTCGTAATCACCCTTGTGGGCAACTCCATCTCAACAATTGTGTTTTGAGCGAAAGTATCAAAAGCAGAACGCAAACCCAAATCCTCCACAAACATTTCCAGTTGGCATTTTTCAATGGACAGTTCCTTTAATGACTTCTTGTAATAGTTTTTGTGGTTCTTTTCATCCTGACCCCATTTGCGTACCTTGGAAACGAAAGATTTCCAATCTTGATACTTGAGGTTTAGGAGATCTATTTGGGCTTTACGCTCTGCCATTCTCCGAGTCAGTGACACATGACGATTTAGTAGATTCCAATATCTGGTATACGTAACCTCGGACGTTCGCCAAGAGTGATCATTGCTTAGTTTAGTAGCGGTGAACTCGTACTAAGCTTTAAGATCATCATGTTCAACTGACAATTCAGAGACTTCCTTTTCCTTTTCTTGGACCTGCATCCACAACTGTTCGATGGAATGCCTACAAGTCCATAGTGACTTGGCGTTGTGCACAAGACCTTCCGCCACCTCCTCATAAATAGGTCTTGGCACCTACTCCACTTCAAGGAAGAGTGTGGGTAAACTCTCTATGCTGATGGTCTCAGAAGGGTCCCACCTTAGTTTGGCACCTATACATATGAAAAGATCAAACGTTAAGGCAACAAAAATAGGGCGTGAAAATCTAAAACTACAGACAATTCAAAACATTCATACCTATTTCAGGGTGGGCCTCCTAGATTCGTTCGACAACTTATTTTGTGATTCCAGCCACAAAATCCATCTTACTTGTCATTTCTGTCCAAGTAAATGACCCACGGGTGCGGGACGAACTAACCTCCGTGGTCCTCTCGGGGGGAACCATTTTCATAGGTACGTCCAACTGCACTGTCCTGGTTTCACTGCCTTCGCTTGAAAAAATGAAAATATGAAAATAAAATACCGTAGAAATGACAACTAATAGGACAAGATGAAATAAGATAAAAAAAAGAAAACATACCATGCTCCTTGTCACCTTCTGGGGGATCGCCCAAGTCTAGTTTTCCTATAAGAAAGTTGCTGAACATTTGGTCGACGCCACCCTAGTCATCCAATGGCTCTGTCTCTATGGTGTCTCCCTTCAACTCTTCCGTTCCTCCTCCCTGATCCTTCTCCACATTTTCCTCCTCATTATTTCACTTCATGTTGGTCTCCTCCTCCTCAGTAATGGTTTCTAATGCTTGCTTCCTCACTTCTCAAATCAAGCCAAAGGTATCAATGACATGTAAGTAATTAAGGTAAAAATTATGAACCAAGCAAAAACAATAAAGCAATAAGTGTGCGAAGTCTACTTACCAGGCATCTTGAATCGTATGCGCTTCACTCGTGGCTCATTCACGTTTGAGGCTTCCTTAGTTGAGCACTCGCACTTTGTTAGCTTCCCCTTGTCCTTGCCAACGGTTTCTTTAATAACCTGCATAGCCCTTCTCGCAGTGAGAGGCACATCATCTGGCTCTAATCCCAAACTATCGCGAGTGTGAATTGAGGTACCCGATGATCCCCCTGTCGTAATAGATATAGATTCATCAATTCCCTCAGGAGGGTCTTGGGACTCGGCAACTTCAAACAAGTGGTTGATCCATGGGCGAGATAGTTGACCCCGATCCTGTAGAACATACTTGTTGTCAGTGCGAACTACCAGGAACTCGGCTAAGCGGCACAAGTAACTGAAAAAGAAGGCAAAGGTGAAGTGGGACTGTGCCTCGACATTCGAGCGCAATCGCACTATCTCCTTGTGCAGGCCCAATAACAAAAATTGGGCCCAATTATAGCGTGGTTCGGTTTCTAGGATAGTTCGCATGATGTGTACAGCTTCGACCCCAAGACTCTACACCTAGGACAAGGATTTAGGAAATACTCATGCCCTAAACAAGGGATATAGTTCATTCACTTCCTTAACTTTTGATTTCCCCTGCATTGGAAATCCCTTGGCACCCTTGGCCATGCCTAGCCAGTCCTCTAAGTCACGAACCGTTTGAAGCTCTTTATGAGCCCTGTCTAAAGCTACATTTATACCATCTTCCGGTACACCAAATAAGTTCGAAAAGAATTCAGGTGACAGATGGAAAATGATCTTAACACCCTTAATCCGAGTGCTGTAGTAGGAGATAAACTCATTGAAAGAATCCATGATCCCAATCATTTCTTCTATTGATACATCAGGACTCGGGGTCGTGAAGAGCTCCATGAGGCTGGCATTGTCTAAGTAGTGAACAATGGATGGTGAGGCATGGGTATGCAACCATTTTCTAGCCTTATTCACCTCCCCGAACTTCATTGATAGGGTGGTTTCAGTTCGTCCCATTGTGACAGGGTCCTCGCCAGGAGGTACATTAACTGCAAGTACAATTTGAAATCATTAGATCAGTATAACCCCCCAGCAGTTGAATAAATACGTTAGCAAATCTAGGAGATGTTGTCTTTTACCATCAGTTGTAGACTTGGATGTGCTGCCTAAGCCAGAGTCACGAGGGAAGGCTGGCCCCTGGTCTGACCAATCTTTATCCAGCCATCCATGAGCTTGGCACATTGCTAACGCTCTAGAGAACCGTTTGTGAAAATAGACGATATCACCCTTCGTTTGAGCTAATACAGCTTTACGAAGGGTGGAACCCATCATAAATGCCTCTAGAGCGGTATGAGCTAAAGCAAGCCCATCATCCTCAACACATATTCCGTCTGCGTTAACTTTAGGCCTACAAACGAATGGATGTTAAAACTGAGGTAAATGTCAAACAACGAAAATAAATAATAAACTTAAATGGTCCTACCTGCCCACCCGGTACACTGTGCTAGGAGGGTTTTGGAATAGCCTGTGCACATGCACAGCTAAAAATAAGGTGTTGTCGAGGTAGTCCTACCCTCGCGGCAATCAAGCCCACACACGTGCCAATGGGTGTGTGGACCTGGGCCTGCAGGAAGAACCGTCCTCATTCGTAAGCTGCCCTTCGTCGATGTCTTCCATGAAGACAACGACACCCTCTGCGGCTCTTGGAAGCATTTCCTCAAGCATGCTCCACGCCACCAGTTCACTTAGGTGCGACTAGATAACCACTTCAAAATTGTCCAGTATGAAGGGCATGAATTCACATGCACCTTCTCTGAACTAGATCCCGTTGTGGTCCACAGTTAGGTCCGGGGTAGGCTCATCCGCCTCAATGGGGCCAAATCATGTTAACACCCCAACGAGCTCAACGATGAGGAGAAAAGGCTTAGGATCCCTGCAAGCAAATAGAATGCCATCGTAAAATCAGTCATGCATCAAAACGACACCAAAAAAAAACAAAGTTCATATCATAGACCGACACCTAGAAAAATTTCCTAACTGTTTACACTCGGCGTATACGCTGCCTGACCCGACGTATACGCTGACAATCAACTATTTATGCTGTCGCCTAAACCTCTTACGCTCAGCATATACACTGAAGAAACCCTCAACATATACGCCACAGAAGCTGTCAGCGTAAACAGTCTATGATAGAAACTAAACAAATAGTTTACGCCGAAAACGGTTTACAAGAAAACAGGTTTACGCTAAACCATACTTAAAAAGACTAAACTGATTCACACTCAGTGTATATGCTAAAGAAACCCTCAGCATATATGCCGTATAGCCTTCAGCATATACGCTGATACAAACGTCTACGCTTCGTGCAAGAAAAAGTGATTACGCTGTGCACTGAAAACAGTTTACGCTATGATAGTCTACGCTATCAAGACTTTACGCTAACTCCTTACGCTCGGCATATACGCCAAAATATTTTACGCTCGGTGTATACGCCGAAATCTCTACACTAACTCTTTACACTCGGCGTATACGCCAAAGCCCTCTACAAGACTGTCTACACTATGAAACATGCACAAGCAAAAATAACTAATAAAGGCAGGATCAGAGCCTACCTGTGTGATGACCCAGGCCATGACTGAATCCTTGACCTGGGCAGGCACTGCAGCATGGCTTCGCTCTCCTCTACGAAGGTCAAGTAAGGACCCTTCCTCCCCTACCCTTTCACTTCCTTTCCTTTTCCCATCTCGGCATCTACGCTGGGATCGACAACTTACGCTGAGGGTTGAAACTCTGTACGCCTACGCTTGACCTTCATCGCTTTGCATCTACGCTAGGGTTTAGTCGATCGGAGTCTACGCTGGGGTTTGGGTTTATGCTTACGCTGGGTTTCACATTTTATGCATGCGCTCACTCAGATGTTATGCCCTGAAATGCAATGTTACAAATGATGCCCCCCCCCCCCTTTATATAGTGCTCCGCCATCGCTACCACCGCTACTGACGCCGCCGCCTCACAATTTGCCATTTTTGCCTCGTTTTGCCTTTTTCCGCTTATTTTTAACTAAAAATTGCTCAAAACATACAAAAAATATATATATTTTTCAAATAAAACAAAATTACTACATCCCACTTCCCCTATGAACCCCATTTCCGATGTTTATGCCAAACATTCCAATACAAACAATGATACGGCCCGGTACGACCTTAAACTATCGTGCGTCCTGGTGCGATGATAATCCACCATCAAGCATGTACACATAATTTAAATTGCCAAAGAACGTGGAACGATACCCATTAGCTCATTCTGCTCTCTGTTTATTGGCAGGAGCAAGCTTGATGGATTGCCAACATTTAACCGAACCATTAATCATTGATGGACCATATGGCAAAATTGCAAGGAACATCAACATAAACCTCATCCACTTAAGTTCATCAACGGATGACACAGTCATAGCCTCAACACAACAAACAATAGACAACTACAAAGGTATGACAAAATCCCTTCACATAGAAGCTAAAAATATCACTAAAGACCCATTGATTGAAACCCCCATCGTTATGGCTAACAATGAGACCAAGATTTTAAAACTAAGTACATTATTGCAACCTCAACTAGCCAAAGACCTAGAGAATGTGCTTAGGGATAACATAAAAGAATTCGCTTGGTCTTACACGGACATGCCCAGGTTGGACCCCCGAATCGTCCAGCACAACATCATCCTTGATCCAGAATTGAGACCCGTAAAACAAAAGGCACGAAAGGTTAAACCCGAGGTGGCATTGGCAGTTCGTAGTGAGATCACCAAACTTTATCAAGCTGGTTTCATTCGAGCTGTTGATTACGTCGAGTGGGTATCCAACATGTTCATTGTCCCAAAGATGAACAGAAGCATTCGCTTATGCATTGACTTCTGGGATCTCAACGTCGTAACCATATAAGATGATTTTCCTCTACCCAGCATCGATCAACTTGTCAACTTGACCGCTAGGCATGCCTTATTATCTTTTATGGATGGCTTCTCAGGATACAACCAGATACGTATTAACCCTGAGCATCAGCTCCGAACTACCTTTATGACACCATGGGAAACCTTTTGTTACACAATGATGCCCTTTGGTCTGAAGAACGTTGGAGCCACGTATCAAAGGGCGATGACATTCATCTTTAGCGATTACATATTACACTCGCTCAATGACTACATGGACGACATCGTGGTTAAATCAAAAACATCACAACAACATGTGCAAGACCTTGACCTGGTGTTAAAATGCTGTTTAAAATATGAGTTGAGACTTAATCCAAAGAAATGTGTCTTTGGAGTCAAAACAGGAAAAATGCTTGGGTTCATAGCCTCGGAAGTAGGGATACGGGTTGACCCTGATAAGGTTAAGGCCATAACAAATCTAAAACCACCTAGCAACCTTACTGAACTTCGAGGTCTACAAGGTAGACTCCAATTCATCAGAAGGTTCATAGAAAAACTAATAGACAAATTAAAACCTATGAATCACTTGTTGTGCAAGAATGTTCATTTTGAATGGACTCCACAGTGCCAAGAAGCATTCGATAATATCAAAATAGCACTTACCCGACTACCCACGGTTTATCCACCTCAAAATGATAAACTGTTTTACATCTACCTTGCCACTTATCGCATCTATGCTTTGCCAAAAATAAGATGATGGAACCAAAGTCCCTGTATATTACTTAAGCCATGCATTAGTTGCCCACAAGGAAAAGTATAACGACATGGAGAAATCATGTTTAGCCTTAGTCTTTTCTCTAAAGAAATTGTGACATTACCTCTTTCGTAACCAAGTTAACATGATCTGCAAGGATAATGTGCTCAGAGCCATCACAGGGAACATTTACGAGACAAGTCGGATAGCACGATAGAAAGCCATGATAGCTGAGTTTGACCTACATTACATAGTGCAATCATTAGTTAAGGGTCAAGCCATAGCAAATCAAATGGCCGCGTCACCAACACATGATCAAGGGGCAATAGAGCCAAAATTCTCAGATGAAAACATAAGCGTAATAGACATAGTGCCCGATGACTACGATGCCATTCTAAACTTTGATGGAGCATCCACCTCTCGAGGGGGAAGCGCAGCCGCTATCATCACCTATCCCTCTAGGGAGATCTGACCCTTTTCTTATCGTTTCAATTTTCATTGTACTAATAACATAACAAAGTACGAAGGTCTCCTTAGAGGTCTCGCAGCAGCACGGGCTTCAGACATCACACGACTTGTGGTCAGAGGAGACTCGCAATTGGTCTTAAACCAAGTCACAGATGTTTATACCTGTAAAGCCCAACACTTACAACCATATTGCGACTTGGCAAAACACCTAATCAGGTGATTTGAAAACATCGATGTGCAACACATCTCCAAAAATGATAATACCATCGCAGATGCATTAGCCACATTAGCACTAAATATATCGTCAGACATGTTCCATACATTTCCAAGCTCCGTGATCAGTTGTGCTGAACCAATAACTGATACTCTTGACACATTGCCAATCGCATCTATTAGTACAACACGCGCGATAGAATGGTATGATGACATAAAAGAGTACCTTCTACGGGGTGAAACACCACGACATCTAACAAATGCACAAAAGGATGCAGTACGAAAATGTTCTAAGCAGTATACCCTGGTAGGGAACACATTGTGTCGTAGATCCTATGAAGGCATATTGCTAACATGCATTGGTAGTACTGATGCTCAAACCATTGTTGAACAGGTACATGAAGGGCTATGTGGAGGACACATAGCACCAAAAGCCATGGCAACAAAAATAATATGCATAGGCTACTATTGGCCACACATGGAATATGACTGTCTCTCCAAGGTTAAACCATGTAGTACTTGCCAGAAACATAGCAATCTAATCCATGTCCCACCAAATGAGTTGCATACGACGCAAATCACGTGGCCCTTTCAAAAGTGGGGATTAGACCTTATCGGCCCAATAACACCCTCATCTTCTACAGGGCATAGTTTCATCATAACCGCAACAGAATATTTCATGAAGTGGGTAGAAGCTGCTCCCCTTCGAAAAACTACATCTAAACATATATGCAATTTTATTCTTGAGAACATTGCAACCCGCTTTGGCATTCCCATGACAATCATCACTGACAATGGACCACAATTTAGCAGTGCCGAGACCAAAACCTTTTGTGAAAGTCTAGGGATCAAACACTCGTTTTCATCCCCTTACTATCCTCAGAGCAATGGGCAAGCAGAGGCGACAAACAAAATGATTATTACAATACTCAAAAAGATGCTTACCCAAAGCAAGCGAAGATGGCACGAACAATTGGTATACACATTGTGGGCATATCGTACTACACGTCGGACTTCAACAGGTAAGACATCATATAGTCTTGTTTATGGTTCAGAAGCTGTTTTACCTCTGGAGTTGCAGGTACCATCTTTAAGGATCACACTTTCCGGCGCTCGATCAAATCGAGTGGTACCAAAAAAAACAATGGCAACGACATCGACATGACATTTGTAAGCACCTTATCAAAGAAGGTGACCTTGTGCTCAAAGTCATTCGAGAACACATAGACAAATTCTCTGCCAACTGGGAAGGGCCTTACTTGGTCACTAAAGCATTCGACAACGTAGCATTTAAGATAGCTGATATGGAAGGAAATGAGTTTGTAAATCCAACCAATCACTCGTTTCTGAAGCCATTCTACATTTGAACAAAGTGAGGTATGTGTGAGTCTTGGGGTCATGACTATAAACTAATACCACAGAACAGTCCTGGATTATGACTTAAAATTGATACCATAGAACAGTCCTAGATTATGACTTAAAACTGATACCACAGCTCGTCCTGGGATCATGACGATAAACTGATACCACGCAGTGTCCGCAATGACAATAAACTAGCACCCGTCCAGCATGACAGTAAACTGCCATTGTTGCATTCACTAGAGTCCGCTAAGACTATAAACTATTCTGCCTCTTTATGGTCCGCTAAGACTAGAAACTAGCAATGTAACGTCCACCACAATGCTAAACAAGCAATGTCCAATGGGTTATGACATAAAAATAACCCATGATAGTCTGCTAAGACTATAAATTAGCAACTCCATCTCTGGTTCTTCAATCCGCAGCCACATTCAAGCTTCATCAGAATCACTGCATCGCCCGCTATCAGATGATCCTACCAACGTTGTCGCCATTCATTTACAATGCCTGAAATCTCTTCCAGTACCTTTATTCCATCAGTTGTTTTTTAAGTCTAAGCTTGCTTATTCACTCATGGTTTTCTTGTCTGCTTGGAGTTGTGTTTGCAGGATGACGCTCAGAAGTATTCGCACAAGAATGCATTCCATCATAAGCAGCAAGATGAGGCAACGTTCAAAACCCATGAAGCAAGACTAAATCAAGCCGTTCACTAGTACATCCCCATTTCCCAATACGTTCCCTATCTACTCACTGACACACTCTACTCAGCCACACGTCTGATACACCCAGTACACTCAAACCTTTGAACATAACGTTGCACACTGTAACACCTTTGAGTAGTTGCAACACACAAGGTAGCCTTTGAGCATGAGTACGTGATCAAATCACATTTTCTTCGCAAAAAAAGAATAACAGAAAAAAAAGACAATCAAGATCCTTGGCACTTCTCATATAAACCCGAGGCGGGAAGGCAGTTGTCTTGGAACCAAGTACTCATGACCAAAACAATCACGAGCATCTCGTTGCATAGCTTTGGCTCTCCACCAACAGGCTCCCCCTAAAACACCAAATAAGGGCCCTATTCCTCCAAAGAATGTAACATGTCCTCACATGGCTTTGATCTCGCCAACAAGTCCTCTTGAACACTAACTAAGAGTCTTGTTCTGCCAAAGAACGCACATCGCATGTCTGGATTCCAAGTCTGCTAAATGATGGCCACTGACAAGGATCAGCATGACAAACACCAGAGCATCCCCTTTTACAATCTCTTGCTCCGTTCCCAATCCCCGAAAGCTCCGTTTCCCCATCCAGATACAAATTTTACGTCTTTGAATTCCATGTACTACTAAACACGATGCGATGACATCTAGTCAAGTGGCAACAGACAAAGTCTCCATCAAGTTGCTTGTGGTGTTTTGCACTTCTTTGTCGACGCTTCTCGGGTTGATTCCTCCAAGCATCAACAAAGAGGGGCCAATGAAACACCACAAAAATTCGAGCTTAGTACTACTCCAATGCGAAGCAGATCCCTAGGACCCACAGACGACCACAGCTACATCTAGTGTCACAGATGGCAACTTTGGAGATCAGATGCTTAATTTTCACTAAGTATGCATTCTCAGCGTATACGCCCGGTGTATACGCCCAAGTCGACATTCTCAGCATATACGCCAGACATTCCCAGTGTATACACCTGAAGTCCACAGCATAGACATCCAGCGTACATGCCTAGCGTATATGCCTCACATGTATGCTCAGCAGGTACAACAGCTGTATACGCCCGGCATGAAATCTCCAAAGACGGCATGGAAACAGCACTGCAGAGCAAGATTTGGCATAAGGTAGCAAACATCAGCGTATACACCTAGCAGATCAGCATATACGCCTAGCGTTCACAACATCTACGCCCAAATTCGCATATGCCCAGCACATCCAGCGTATACGCCCACAGTCTATGCTCGCCAGACACAGCGTATATGCCCAACATATACGCCCGCCAAATGTAACATATTTTACACATGTAAATTTTACACTTTTGCACCTTGTCAATGCGTCACATGTCGCCCAACCCGAGTCTGCCATCAAAACCTGTATAAAAACCCCAATTTTTCACAAGAACCAGGTCGGTTCGTAAACATTCAGAGCAAACACAGAGAGCAAAGACGCTGAGCTTCAAAGCAGAGAACCTCATACGCTGGAAAACCTATACACTGAGCATACAGCCTCTACACTGTGTCTATAGTGCGAACTAGCCTACCGTCATCCCTACATTCACCAGGGCTTTTCATCTGCCTTGTGTCCAAGTCACAACTGTGTTAGACCAGTGCATTGTACTCTCATTCTGTAATGCTATTGTTACATTTTCTTCCCAAAATCATTTACAGTTTGCATTAATCGTTGCATGTATTCTGCTTCTGCTCATTTATGTTTACACTCTATTCGCATCAGTTACGTTGTTTACACCCTGATTTACACTTGTTACGTTGTTTATGTATAACCTAGCATATTGCACTTCAATGTACGTTCGGGGAAATCCTTGTTTGATCTGCGTGCGAACCACCCAAGGTACTCTACCTTCATTCATTCTAGCTCGCCCTCAGGTGAAGGTAGAGTCTTCTGTGTGTGTTCTGTGATCCCCTGGTCTCTGTTTTCTTCTAGCTGAAGACCGATGATTTCAGACGGTACAATTGGCACCATTGCTAGGGACCTTTTGGTTATTTTGTGCACTATCTAGGACTTAGTGAAAATTATTCAAATCATTTGAACACACCATAGAGTCATATCACATCTTAATATTACTACAATAATTTAAGAAGCATACTACATTTTTATTTTTCTAACATAATATGTCTTCTTCTCATAGGAGTGATTATCCATCCAAGTCTGACAAAGTACATCCACTAGTGCCTTAACAATACTGAGTGGTATATGCTCATCTTGATGAGCAAGTATCAAATTTCACCTTCATCCTTCACTAGGATGATTAACTATACTAGTATGACATGGAGGGCAACATTATGTTGTCGCCTGATCAATTCATTCCTACAATGCTTTAACAAATGCTTTTACAATGGGGTGTCCTAGGACTTCATGCTAAGTATGTGGTGTAGGATAGTGATGCTAGGAATTATCATCCCATTGAGGCACAACATCTAAGGGATTTCCAGTTAGAATAGAATTATGAATCTATGAAGAGAAAAGAATTTAATGATTTCCCATTCCTGTTGTACCAAAAATATGATGGAGAGCCCTTCTCTGGGGATTTTCCATTCAGTGAAATCCCTCTCTTTAACTTTGGTGAAGAAGGTCAAAACCAGAACTTGCAGTCCACAATTCACAATCCTAGTTTTTGCAAGAATGGATTCAATGACAAAGAAGAATCCAAAAAGGCAAGTTAAGGCAAGGATGCAGACAAGAAACAAGATTGTAATCATAGTTGCGATAACCAAAGAGGTGGTAACAAGCACCATGATGATGAAAGTCATTCTTCCTCTACACCTTCATCATCATCCTCTTCTTCTTCTAGCTCTAATTGCAATTGCATGGGTGAGATCGTGATGGAGGTGACTAACAAGACCAAAAGGAGTTAATGGATTGTTGGACAAGATAAGACCAAGGGCATGAGCATTCAAGAGAGACATAATTCCATGAACTAAGGGGTAGTAGAGGGCATTAGAGGCACTAAACTCAAGGCCTCGATGAGCCTTTTCTTACTACTCAAAGCATGCTAAACATTGTAGAGGTAGTATGAATTCCAACAAGGCATGTGAAGGATAGTTATATAAAAAGCCTAGAAAAGAACAATATCCCTCAATTTGAAGGAGGATATAACTTAGATCTATAGAACCATCTCCAAGCATTTCAAGATGCATGTTCCTTGCAAAATATAGAGAACGAGTGGTAAAAACTTAAGTTATTCCCATGGACACTCATTAAGAAAACAAAAAATTGATACTAGTCCTTAGAACCAGAATTTATTAGATAATGGAGTACAATGCTTGAATTATTCAATGAAAAATATTAAACATACTCTAGAGTGGTCCAACTTGAGAAGGTAGATCTAAGGATGGACATAAGAAACACATAAACCCTTGGATGCCACCATCGTTCGATACTATTTTGTAATGCACAGATGTCCCTTCCATGGTTATCATCACATCATAGATGGGCTTCGATCTAAAACAAGAAGAACCATTGACATCTATGCCCAAGGGTGACTATTAGAGTCAAGTTCCCATTAGATCCAAAGATTGATTAAGCAAATAGCTAAAGAAAAAGGTGAATTAAGAAAATAAGAAAGTACAGAAGAATATAATCATGATCCTTCCATTTGTAAGAGGGAGGTTTGATTTTATGATAGTGAGGAAGAATCAACACTTGATGAGGTGGCAAGTAGGAAAGCCTTGCTACTCCAAAAATTTCAATATGAAATTGTAGCTAGGGTTGATTAATTATGGGACTCCATGAATAGCAGATTTCAAGCTATCCAAAAGATTGCTGAAGAATCCAAAGAACAAGGTAGTAATCATGAGAATAGGAGGTGCAAGGAAGTTGAATGTTCCTATCAAAGAGATAAGGACAAGATTGCTACAATAGTGGAAGTTGTAAAAAGTGAATTAGATGATGATGGTGGATGTGATGTCTACCAGTATGAAAATCCTAAGGGATGTTACCTCATAGTGTCACACTTACAAGAATCTAGGATGTATGCTTTGAATCCACAACTCACACAAAGGAAAACATCTAAAAGATTATCTTATTCCCAAGGTAATTTCAGGAAGTTCCACTAGCAACGATAATATTATCCAAGTGGAGCTCCACTACAACCATATGAGCAATATCAATAGTGGAAGTAACCACAGTCATGGGCGTTGGCACCACCAAGGTAGTAATACCCTTATAAACAACCTGATCTATATGGCTATTACATTCAGCAACCCCTGTCTCCATGTTACTTTTCTAGTTATGTTTCTACATTCCAATCTCACTACCATCCTTATGATTATTATCAAACTCATTATCCATAAGCAAGAAGGGATACCACCCCTTACCCTTATCCTCCTCCTATTCCTACACCTCTTCCTCCTTCCTTGGCATAGCTACCACTTGCTCCACCTATGCAAGGTGAACTACTAGCTCAACTGCAACAACACAATGCTACTAGGGCCATTAATTTACAATTTCTTCATCAACTAAGTGGTTTGGATAGTAAATCAAAGAAAAGACCTTTCTTCAAACCACGTAGTCTACCTAAACCCTCAAATACACCTACGATTGATAACCATGTCCCTCTATCTTCCTCTATATCAAATTCCTTTGAGTCTCCTTTAATTCAAACATCACACAAGATCCATACTATGATGCACCATTGATGTAAGCACCATTAATGCCCAGAGTTCCATGCATCGTGTATAGTAATATGGGATTCAATTGTGTGCAAAAACTCTAGGCAATGAAACAAGCATCCATCTCTACATGTAAGTAGTATGCATTAGACACAAAAATTCAAAGGTGTTTGTACATAGTAACCACAAAAAATGAGAGAAAAAAAAAGCAACAAATAGGCTAGCTGAAGCATACACACTGATGAACTTAAACCACACATTGTAGACTCTAATATGTAACCACTTGCCCCTATCTTTGATTGCATGCATAGGCACCTTTGTGGGGTGAGGCTTTTTAATTTACAACACTAATTTTACCATCTCTACAATGAGACATGCCACTCTCACTACATTACCTGTGCTAATGGGAGAAGCCTCTACAAGATTTTCACATGCATAGAAGGACAATCCTACCTGGTCCTTGAAGATCATGGAAAAAGAATTCCCAAGCCTTTAGGGGGTCTTGAGACTGAGTGGTGCAGAATATGTGGTGGATCCATGGCTTGGATATTTGGGTGCAATCTTGTACCATCCACATCCCATTTTTCTGAACCACTAAAAATTCTACAAGATTGTGCAAACATGCTATAAAAAATGCAAAGTGCACATGAGAATGTGCCTCTAGTTTGCTATGCAGCTTGATCATCTCAGACTATAAGCCTTCCACAAGATATTCGGCCTAGTTGTATCATGTCCTCTCCTCTATTATATCCCTCATGATCCAAGATTTATCTACCCCAAAAATGTTTCCTTGGGAAAGTAGCTTGGGGAAAGGGTGAGCTCAAAAGATGGGGTAAATATCTTGGGCTACTTCCAATTTGAAATTTTTCATATAAATACCTTTGCGATCCTTATTGGTGTCTAGCCATTCTTTGATGTCCCCCTAGTGGTTTAGATCCTTGCTAGTTTTTTCACCCATAGGTAAACCATCATAGGGAACACCAAAGAGATCTAAAAAGAGATCATCAACAATCTCAAAGACCACCTACATGTTGTGAACTTGGGTGTGAAAATAGTCAGTACTTTCTATGAAGGAGCCAATGAGGGTAATCATTTCCACTATCAGGATGCTTGGGTTTATAGCCAAAAATAGGTCCATAAGCCCAGACTCTTGAAAATTTTGCACAACTATTGCTAGGGCCTCATTGCATAACTGATGTTGTGACTCATCTACCTCACCATACTTTAAAAGAAGGTTAGCCTTAGTGCACCCTGAGACAATCACCATGATTTCTTTGGACTTGGTTACTACTATGATAAACAAAAATAGAATCAGCTATGTAATGGATAAGTAAAAAAGGAAAATGCATGAAAATAAATAAATAATATAACTCACCTAGCATGAATGGTGTGGGGAATGGTGGTACTTGTACTAACACTTCTTCCATAGTGGATATCTAGCAAGAGGCCCACTCCCCATCTAACCACTTTAGTTCCTAGCACGTCGCATAATATTTAGAGTACTTTGTTGATTAAGTCCTCATGTCTTCCCCAAGTTTCTCTATGATGCCAGCATGTATGTTCTCAATAGATGAGAACCCTCGTATGGCTATTTGGACCAGGGCTAATGCCCCTACCCTATCATGAAGACCAACCTTATCAACCAAGAATCTAGCAATAGATAAAATGGAAATAATCATTTCAAGTTATATAAAGCAAAAAAAATGAGATTTCCATCATCCCAATAAGACTTACCATCCAGCACAGTAGACAATTCTAGGTGGATTTTGGAAGGCCATACCCATGTGGCGTGCAATGAACAAAATATTGTATTTATGGTAGCATTTAAACTCTAGCATTTTCCAAATCCAAGGCAAGGGTCTTAGGCCTTTTAAGTGCTAGCTCAAGCTCGCTACCACTTCACCTTCAATAGGTCCATCCGTCATGAATTTCAATATGCCTCAGTTTGCCCCAGGCAATAATGTCTCAACCAAGATGCCTGCTACTTCAGTAGACAAGTGTGACCACATCATCATACTGAAGTGGTAAAGTAGGAATTCCAAGAATTCCTATGCACCCTCTTAAAACCAAACTACTTAGTCTCCTACTTGTGTATGTGGTGTGGGGACATTGGGCACATGGGAACTTATACAACATAAGATCCATACAAGCTCAACCACAATAAGGATCGGCTTCAGCATGACCCTACATTGTTACAATGAAACATCAATATTAAATAAAGGGGCAACAAAAATAACAAAAGTAGTTGAAAAATGATGCAAAAAAAAAAAAATTTCTCTCAAAAATTTTTTCTAACTATTGGTCATGATCTCGTGGAGTGTGACAATTTGGAAACAAAAAATTTTTCAAGTGTTGGTCACTCTCTCATAGAGCATGATAGTTTTGGAGAAAAAATTTTTCCAAGTATTGGTTACACTCCCATAGAGAGTGAAAATTTTAGAGAGAAAATTTTTCAAAGTATTCATCATGCTCCCATGGAGCATAACAACCGTAGGAAAAGTAGTCAAACAAAATTTTTCTAAGTGTCTGTCATGCCCCTATGGCATTCCTCGTAGCATAACAACTATGCCCCCATGCAGCATACAAAATTTATACGATGTACTGTAGCAATTGTACTTAACTACGAAATGTACAAAGTCTTAGTCATGCTCCTAGAGAGCGTAGTAATGGAAAAATCTAGATACACAATCAGGGACATCATAGAGCTTGAGAGCTAATGCGGGACATCTACGAAACCCTTGCCCTATTCCACTATGTGGAACACACAAGAAATCCATCATGTGACATGGAACACACAATATCAAAAACCCCACACGTTACACTACATAGGATGCATAAAACCCCGATTTTGTACCACCATGTAGGATGCAACAGAACCCTTGTCTCATCCTACTCTGCCTAGCACCCATAGGCCTATGATGAAACCCTTGCCATTACCATGGTCTAGAATGTCATCAAACCATTTCTAAAAAAAATTTGGGGGGGGGGGGGGGGGGGG